>JABFEA020000098.1:12545532-12565648 GCA_019775915.2 Cyphomyrus plagiostoma
TGATTGGTTGATTAGATAATTGCATTAATGAGAAATTGAACAGGTGTTCCTAATAATCCTTTAGGTGAGTGTATGTTCAGTTCTATGTCACGTGACAATAAATATTGTCAAAAAGTATTTGAATTGTACAGAATTAATTTGCTTGGACAGTCAGGTATTGATTAAATGCAATGTTGATACAACTAATAGGCTACTTAGTTATATAACACACTAAATAGTTAGATATTATGATCTTCCGGACCTTTGCTTCAAGAAATTTTCTCTAACTGGACCTCTTTAAATTTTAGTTGAATACCACTGATTTAAACTCTCAGTATATGTATAGTGAAGGGTTACGGTAAAAATACAGGAATTATTTATTTGTTTGTTTAGCAGTACACACAGCTGCAGGTGAAATCGTTTAATTCTTAAACACTATGATGCTCATTAGTTTAACTAACTATGGCTTCAGCTGACAGGTGAATCTGGCCAATAGTAATGTTTCTATAGACTTGTTTTGTGGGAACTTGAATCCATTTTTTCTTTGGCGCACCATGTTTGAAGCACATTGGAGGGTCATGGGGAAGCAGAGGTGGGTGAAAAGGAATAAAACCAGTGTGGTATTGCTTGAAGTACTTAAAAAATACTCCATATGCAAACAGTAGGCATATACTTTCCGGTAAACATGTTTCACATCCTTATTCTAAGACAAACCAGCTTGGTGTCTATTACCTGCTGCTTCCTCTGTGCTTACTCTTGACTCACAGATTTATCTCTTGCTCCTCTTCATTACAGAACAGTAATGACAGGGTTAATTTAACATCAGGGTTGTTAATTTGTGTCTGGCAAAAAACCCAGTAAGACGCTGCTACTTCTTCCCCTTTTATCGTGTAGAAAGAGTGTAATTCTAATTGGTTCTGTTGTCTCCAAAGCCAATCCTTTGAATAATTAAAGGGGAAACAGATATCTGTAAACAAGTCATGCAGCCCACAGGTCCCTTTGAATGTGGCTGAAGGAAAACTTGAAGCCTGAAGTTCTTGCTGCCCGATCTGGGCCTGCTCCAAAAACTGGCCTCTCTTTCTTCCAGCAGCTCTGGATCTCCGTGACTTTCCGATGTTCAGGGGTGCGGTCGACCGTATCATGAAGGGATAATACACTCTTAGAGAAACAGCAAACACAAACCAACAAACACATTAAAATGCACATACATTTCCCTTTTGCAATCAGTTTCATTTCCAGCCTACATAGTGCTGTGATTCAGCATAATGAAATGTCCAAGACATGCCCAAGCTGTTGCAGATGCGAACACAAATGTAATTCTTATGTAATTCTGTGACCCCTGCCCTGCCCTAATTGGATAAATGCAAGCCGTTTACTACCCCCTGCCAGCCCCACTACGCTCTCCATGTCAACCACTCCACAAGCATGCCTCTCTGTCTCACTGAGGGAGATGCACCCCTCGCCTCATGCTCATTTTTTCCCTCCCTAATTGACTACATGCATGTGTTTTCAAGACTTTCCTTAGAGTTCTGTCATGCATTTTGGGTATGTCCTTGCAAGCTATTAGGCTGTGACTGCAGGCCAAACCGTTTCACCGAATGACTCCAGGCCCTGGACTCTAGGCCCTGGACACGCAGCCATGCGACGTGCCTGTGCTCAAAGTGGTGAAGGGCAGTGAAATCTTTGCTGCGGAACTGGCCCAAATTCCAGAACTTCCCCTTCGTGATTTTTTTTTTCTTTTCTATGTGGTGTCCTTGGTAACAAATACTATACTGCTCCTGTACCAGGGTTTCATGATTTCTAGATGTCTCCTGTTTCCTGCAGTTCATACAAGAATGCAAATTTTAAGATTAATACATATTCTACTCCAGTGACCAAGACCAGCATAAGTGATTAGAAGATGGATGGATGGATGGATTGATTTCTTCATTTAGAATAAAAGAAATCACTGTGTTCCCTGGGGGTGACAAGAAATAAAAGATTTTTGCCTTAACAAAGACGTTTTTACAGGAAGTTTGTTTAGGAAAAGAATTTTATATTGAAATGGATGCAGTCAATTGACTGTCACACATGACTAGGCTGATGTGTTTTTAGAGGGCTGTTGTAGCTTCTCATTCGTAGTGAAGTGGCAGTAGATACTACAGTAGAAATGACTTTTCATTGTGCTAGATTTCCCATATTTCCGCAGTAGCTGTTTGATTATTTGCATTAACAGCCAGCCATCTACCCAGACAGGTGGCTTTAACGTTTTACGTCAGGCATCTAGCGGGAGCGTCCAGCTCTCTCGTCTGGCAATGAGCTCTTCCCAGGAAACAAAATGATAAATAGATGTGTGTCACACAGTCTGTACTCTTTACCATGGCAGCCAGGGTGGGGTGGGGTGTGGGGGGGGGGGGGTAAATGGCCTGGGAAGCCAGGAAAACTCTACATGGGGATGGGGGAGTGACTCAATGCCTGTTGCGTTGATGTTGTATGGTGTTCCATGACCTGTGATAACAGAAGTGGGTGAAAATCCAGACCGTTCAACCAGCTGAATGGTGTTTACAGAGGTTCCATGGGGAATTGTGTGCAGCCATAGGCTGGTTCTTACCTTAATGTGGGGGGTGGAGGGGGTGTGTGGGGAAAAATGCCATTTGGGTCTTGAAACTTGAAAACAGGGCAGATAAACAAGAAGCACATTTCCCATAGTCTGTCTTGTTATTCCATTGCTCCTTGCAAGAGTTTCATATGCCTTTCTAGGCAAATTTCAGCTTATGCTCTGTTCACACTACACAACATTTAAAGTCATCAGGTCACTGTACCATTCACACTACATGACTTGTTGTCTTGTAATCGGCAGCATTGAAGTTGTTGTGATTTACACAGTACATGACTGATCACCAGGGAGGAATCACTATGTTGTCTGTCTGGTCTCCAAACTATGTTTTGTCATGAAATCACACGTATATATACCAGGAAATCACAATTCTTGTGTCAATGTGCTACAAATTTTTTAAATGCTTTAATCAAATCCTCTACATGTACAAACATGAGGGAAATTGACTCTCATATACACTTTCAGGAAATGGTATGTGTGCGGATTCCTGAAAACTAAGATCAGTTTCTAAACAAATTAAACTTTTTACACCTTTTTAAATTACCTCACCGCATGGTCTGCACTCTCATTGGCTGTAGCTTGTTTGCCACAGCTATTGCCAGTCATGTGACATTTCACACTACAAGATCTGGGGTCACCGAAAGGTCAAGATATTAAGCTTGCTAGATATCTGATGGGTGTCTGCAAGCATCGGCGACTCCAAACTCGATTTTCCTCCGATATGCGGTTTTATCGGCAGTCTCCAAAAACTGGAAAATCGGGGCTAAAATCCTGTAGTGTGATCCTGCCATTAGCAATCTGGCCATGGTTACTCAGGAAAGAAGCAACTAGTAAGTAGTTCTGCGATGATGAAGCGTGATCAGTACTTTGTTCATAATTATATGCTATACTTGTCCACTTTTTGTCTTTAGATACCTCCTTTGGTTGTTTGACATATGCCTTTATTCTAAGAAAATTGGTGATACGCCAACAGAAATTGTAAAGTGTTGTGTGACTAAGCAATGCAGCAAATCAGATCATTCTTTATAAGTAGAGCTTGGCCTTATGAGTCTGTAAGGAAGGGTAAGGAATTAAACTGTATCAGCATCAGTGTTTTTCAGTCTCTGACAGTGGGCTATTTTATTTTCCTCTGCTATAATGTTGCACATTTCCTCTTTAAGAGCTTCATGAAAGCAGGTCCTCACCCGTCTATCACTCCGTGACACATAGTTATAATGTGGCTCCCCTTCTCACCTTTCAGCCAATGAAAATTACACTGCATTAGCTGCTGTCCGGTGCAGGCTAATGGTCTAATGCAGAATCTGCTATTGACATGCTGTAGTTCATAGGTTGTGGTCATTCATGGTGTGGTGATTAGCATCGAGCAGCTGTCTGCTCTCTCTGCCAAGCATATGTGTAGCCGCTGCATATGGTTTTTAAAGCTGCAGCCACTGTGTCTTCCTCACACTCCAGACTAACCTGAATTCACTTGTTTCCTTACACTGACTCACCAATCACTTCCTCTCCTCGTCTGGGTCGCTTCACAGGAACGCATCTTCCTGACGCTGTCCAACTACATCTTCACTGCCATCTTCGTGGCCGAGATGACGGTAAAGGTAAGTGACGGCTTTGGCATTTCACTCCCTGGGGGCGCCGTCGGTGCTCTTTAAAAAAAGCTTAAATGTGTTGTTGAGCTTGATCTTGATTGCGTGGCAAATTTGGGCCAGTTGAACAGTGTTTTCTCCGCTATTCATCGCGACCTTTGGCCTCGCTGCATGTCTCCGATTTGGAAACCAGCGCAGACATATTCACAGAGGCGATGGCAAGGACCTTTACCCACAGTTCAATCATACCGAACGACTTCCAGGAAATACCTCACTCAAACTTGTGTTACCTGTAGTCTGTCAACATTTAGGGGAGGCCAGGGACAATCGTTCAGTCGAATCTGAGTGCTTTTGTTTTGACATGTTTTATAAGCGTCAGAGCTGTTGCTAGGAGCCTTAAGCTACCTGATGTGTGTGTTAATGGTCCATTCAACAAATGACCCCATTCCACAATTATCCCTGGTCTCCCCTACTTACAAGCCCAGTGCACTATGACCTCATAGTAACATTTGTGCCATGGGGGAAATGTTGGAATGTGGCTTTTAATTGTGACGGGGAACAATCTCCCATTTTGGGCAGTGAGACAAAGTATACAGAAAACACGGCAAAAGCAGATTGCTATGGTAGGCTTCCAGCTTAAGAGCTTTGGTAAGCCCCATTGTAAAAGGGAGCTCAGAGGATCAAAAACAGCAGGATTTGAAAGCACATCCTGAAGTTATTCAGCTTTTGTATGTATCACCTGTTAATACCCCAAAGTGGATGATTGTGGGGCAGAATTTCAAATTACTTTAATCTGATTGGCGATATATGCATTAGCATCTTTGAAGAAGGCAGCAAAGTTCACCAGTGTCAGTCAGTGAGGTCTGTTCTGGGCTCTGCTATATGCCAACTCACACCTATCCGGGGGCCTCGAGTGAAAAACATGCCCAAGAATAATGTGTCTGAAGGAAGGTTAATTAATGGTGACGGACAAACCTTCTCTGGTGGGATCAGAGGAAAAGTATGATAAACCATGTTAGGCTTCTGAAGAGTCAAAGTTCATCCCCAGTTGAATCGTTTTTGCTGTTTTGAGATTTGGCCTGTAATGGTACATAGCAATTGTAATATTATTAGACCACTCTTGAACCTCTATCTGTTTATGCATAGAAGCATAAAGTGAAAATGGAACGTGTTTATCCGGCAGGTGGCAGCACTCGGTTGGTGCTTTGGGGATCAGGCCTACCTAAAGAGCAGCTGGAACATCCTGGACGGCATGCTAGTGATGATCTCAGTCATCGACATCCTCGTCAACATGATCTCCAACAGTGGAACCAAGATCCTGGGCATGTTGCGAGTTCTAAGGCTGCTAAGGACCCTGAGACCGCTCAGGTATGGGTCTTAAAATACCACACCATGCCTGGAAAACCTCACTTCACTTTTTCTGTCCTATCTTCTGTCACACCAAGTATCCAAAAGCTCTAGTTTTGATTTCATTCAGAGGATGAAATTCTACTATCTACACCCTTCCATCTGTCCTTCCATCCATCTATCTATCCGTCCATCCATTTATTGCAACTGCTTGTCCTATTCAGGCTCACAAGGGGTCTGGAGCCTATACCTGAAGCTACAGGTACAAGGCAGGGAGCAACCCAGGATGGGGCACCAAGCCCTCGCTACATATCTACACTATAGGGTCAAAAGTATAAGGACAGCCATATTAATTAGTGGAACTGGCTAATTATGCCACACCCACTGCTGACATAATTTAGCGTATGGGAACCTTCATTTGCTGCAGTGTGTAGCATTACAGAAGAGGCCAGTAACATTCGAACTTGGCACTGTCATTTGATGCCAACTTTCAAACAACTCAAATCACCAAAACTCCATCCTGCTAGAGTTGCCCTGGTCAGCAGCAAAAGTGCCTGACACTGAAATCACTCTGCCTGCCATGAGGTTCAGTGCAGCAACTTTCTGATAGGAGGCATTGTGTCCTAACCCAGATGAACACATACCACCCCACAGAATCACACACCACTGTAAGCCCTTAATAAAGCCAAATCTAATCTTCTAGACACCCCCACACAGAGTTTACACTGTGCTGATGTGAAGTCATTTCTGATTATAAGTTATAATGCTGTTCTATCCAAAGCTACATTATGTGAGGTATACATGCAAAATATTCTTGCAGAGAGAAATGTAGGAAATTTCAAGCGTTAAAGAAGATTAATTAGATGAAGTCATTTGGTAAGAAAAGTAATTAATTTTAAAGAAAGTTACATGGCACAATGCAATGCTATAGACCATTGTCTCTAATTTTATTAATCTTTTTAGCAATTTCAAAAAGAAAAATAAAAACCGAATGAAAAGGAAAAATATATGTGTTCTCTGTTTTAAGGTAGAAGTTTCACATTACATAGACACACGTTTTGTCACACTGCATCCGAGCCTCTAATAAATCAGAAAACTAGTCAGAAAACTTTGCAGGGAGGGCGTCGGTGCGGCCTTTAAAAATTCCATTTTATTTTCTTTGTCTTTAGTCTTGTGGGTTTTATGTTATTATAATAAAGGAAGAGAGCCAAGCTGAAATCACAAGAAAGAAAAAGACAGAACAATAAAAGGCCATACTTCCAAGCCTGCGCCCAAACCAGGCACCCACTCCCAACCCCCAAATCGAGTTTACGATGGGCAACATTAATTCAGACCACATGCCCAGGTGGGCTGACCTTCAAGACAGCCTGGAAACAGAGATCACAGAGAGCAGTGTAGAGTGTATGTTTATGTGTGTGACTAATTTGGAATATTAATGTTGCTATTAGACCAGAGTAAAGAGGAGGTGTGGTGTGTTTTCACCTATGACACAATGATTTATGCGATTTGCTAGTCCCTCCCCAAACACCTGTGTCCCCATTCATTTTCCCATTGAAGCTCCCTCTTCCTCCACATTGAGCCCCTTTCTCAGAGAATGAACTTTACTGGCGCAGTTGCATAATTCAAATTAAATTAAAAAAACTGGCCCATCTATCAAATTGCTACTTTGCCCTGTTCATGACCCATCGGCAGATCCAATCCCCATCCATCCATCTTCCCACCACTTATATTGGACAGAATCACAGTGGGGCCTACAGCTTCTTCTAGCTAACACAGGACACAAGGCAAGGATACACCCTGGACAGGATGCCAGTCCATTGCAGGGGATACACACTGCAGGAAATTTAGAGGTACCTCTTAACCTATCTGCAAGCCTTTGGACTCATGGAGAAAACCAGAGTACTTGGAGAGAACCCGCTGACCTAGGAAGAATACTCAAAACCACACTCACACACACATGCACACACAGATGAGGCAATTTAGAGTCTAACACCGCTATCCACTAAGCTCTGTTCCAGGTGTAATTTCTCAAATGCTTAATAGTCAATAGTTGACACTTTGAATTAAATTTATCTCCTGATTACGCTGTTTGTTGTCCTCCTGCCGCTTTTGCAATATGTGTTATTTTTCCTCGTGCACAACAGATGGTGCACGTTGCCACTGGGATGCACGACTATGTTCACGTTAGCCCCCCGTTAATTCAGCCATTAATTACCGCTAAATCAGGAAGGTATTTAGTCGCTTTGAATCTTCCAGCTAACAGCCATAAGTGCAGAATGCCGTGTGATGAGATGCCCGTGTTTCTGTGCGTCCGCGCGTATTACCTCGGCTAAATCACATAGTTTCCAAAAAATGAGATATGCAGATGAGCTATGCGGGAGCGGCGGAGCAGCAGGCTATTATCATTTTAGAGCGGCGATTAAGAATTTGCTAAGTGCCCCAGGGGGGGCGGGGGGATGGGTGAGCGTTGTGCTCTGTGTGCGCACGCGCGCGTGTGTGTGTCTGTGCGTGCGCGAGTTGTGATGTGCCTTTGTGCGCCTGGTCCTAGTGTGTCTGGAGGGTGTTTTTCATTCTGCTGGATTATTCACTTCAGCTGGCCACAGGTCATCCTCCTTGGCTTCTGCAGCGGAGGAGGCTGGATGGCCCAGAGCAGTTCCTTGGGGATGTCCGTCTAGAAGAGTAATTTAATTACAGCCAAGATGGAGGCGTTCGAGCAGATTTCTTAATGCTCTGCTGTTTGCTTTTTCTGTTGGTTGCAGGTGGAAGTAGCAACAAACATGCGCTAGGAAATGTCTACTTGTTTTATTATTATCATTGTTATTATTTAGTAATAATAATAATAATTTTTTTTTTCAAAAGCCCTAACAACAAAATGGAACGGGGACAGTGTGCGTTAGTTTAGTGTATTTCATATTTTTGCCTTTACTTTGCATGAACAGCTGCATAATCGCACAGGTAGCTTTATAGATTCCATGATACAATGTTAAAAATACTCATAGTCCTATAAACAACATCATGGTTACACCCAGTTGAACCACGCCTACAACAAGAATTATGTTAAAAAATAATACGCCAAATTCTTCCTCCCACTTCCTGAATACTGAAATAGAAATGTTTATTGCTCAGTTATTATTTTTGATAAATATTTATGTTTCCCTAACATTTGCACTGCAATATGATGGTAGAGGCAGGGTGTCCTGTTCCTCCCAAACTGCTGGGCACTGCTGCCCTCTGTTGGTAGCTGTGGAAATTGACCTGGGAGAGACTGCTGGCTTTCATGAAAAGGTGGCTGGTGCATGAAAGTAAGCTGACGCATTGCTTACTTTCACACGGAAGTTCACAGATGCGATATCAAGCTTTCAATTTCAGCATCGACCCACTGGGCAGCGCTGTTCCTGCTCTGTGAATCAGACTGATTCATGCTCAGTGAGGAGCACACGCCTGGCTGAAATCCAACCCCCCGCCCTCCCCCGCGCTCTATTGAGCTTCCCTGTGATAAATGCATCACATCCTGAAGGGTGAATAAATTAATGCAAACAAATGTAAGCTGTGTGGGCGTCGCCTTCGTTTTGGGATGCTGCCTCATCTCCTCCTCTTATTAAACTTATTCAGTTCCAATTTGTTCATCTCAGCTACAGTGCCCACCCGGCAGCACCTCGCACTCCCCTGAAGCCGACGCGATTGCATAGCGGAATGAGGAGCACGGGAAGAGAGCGCGGCTCAGCCGCGGCCCGGGGAAGCCGATAAGAGTAATCTGGTGCCTCCTGCTCTCTCTATCTGATCTGGCTACAACGGGTGCCATCGCAATTTCTCGCCATGCTGGGCTGCAGGGATTTACCCCGCAGTTTACGTAACGCCGCCGGGGATCCAGGCTATTTTTTGCTGTGTGTTTCTCTGTCTGGGCCCACGTTTTGTCACGAGCATCAAAAAAAAAACCCAACGCTTTCACTTAAGTTTCATCCCCTAGGGCAGGGGATGAAACTTAAGTGAAAGCGTTGGGTTTGGGGTTAGAGGGTGTGGTTCACAGCTCCTGGTTCATGCCCTTCCCCAGCTTGTTAATGATTCAATACTTGTTGTCACATTATAAGTTTAATTAATGCGGTCTGTTCTCTCTGCTGGAATGGTGGAATGCAACAGGGGGGATCTTTACCCGCCTTTCAGTGGAGCAGAGGGAAACAGCCTTTGTGAGTTGGGGTTGATATTTAAAGAACGACCGATTCTGTCCTTGCTGGAAAAGTGCGGCAAGCTTATTCTGTGTTTATTGAGTACAGAGGCCGCAATGGCACAGGAAAGGGCAGGCCAACAACCTGACAGATAGGGCAGGTGCAGGGATCACCTCCACAGAAAAATGAGGAGATCCAACTTGTACCTGTCTCTCCTGACAAGGTTAGGGGGCCCCTGCCTGCTGCCATCTGGACTGAAGAACAGCTTTGCCATGGGGTGACCGATTCTGTGACTGACCAGTACTTGCTGAAATGCTAGACTGGTGCAATTTGTTTCCTGTGGCTGTTGTGTCTTACGGTGCATCAGTTTTCCTTGTTGTGAGGGATCAAATGTCCCTCTTCCTGGTGACTAACATCCCGCTCTCTAAACTCCTGGTGAACTGCGCAGTTCTGTATCCATGTGACCTGTAAAGAGGTTTCACGTGCGCTCTGGGCCCCCATGTATTCCAGGCTCTGAATCTGCAACGTGAAAGCAATGGATTTGTCTGTCGTCTTGTCTTCTCAGGGTAATCAGCAGAGCTCCGGGCCTCAAGTTAGTGGTAGAGACCTTAATGTCCTCCCTGAAGCCCATCGGGAATATCGTGGTCATCTGCTGTGCCTTCTTCATCATCTTTGGCATCCTGGGTGTGCAGGTGAGGTCACATGAGCCCCCAGGGCTGGCAGTCCTATCGCAGAACCCCCCCCATCCCCCATCCCCACAATCCCATTGTTGGCGTCAAGTCAGATTGCCAATTATTGCGCAGGCTTAAGCCAAAGTAGAAAAGGGAGAAATCGATTACGACACGCACATATATTCATCGACCTTGTTAGCCTGGAAGTGTCCATCAGCATAATTCCTGTGCCAATTACAGGTCACAGCTCTTAGACTGTGATATCGATTTCTCTCCGAAGTCGCCCCTATTGGCGTAGATGTATTAGAGTAAGTGTAAAGGTTGTGGATGTGACATCTTATGTTCAAGGATTTTCTGCAGCCATACCTTTCAACCACTGGCGTTATTCAGGCTAGTAGTAAAAATGAATGTAAAAATACCCTTTTTTTCAGCGTAACAGAGGACTTTTCATAAGACAAATATATCGAGTGCAGATGTGCGCAGGCTTCAGCTGAGATGCTCATGGGGATTCATCCTGAATCATTTCACACTTCCCTGAGATTTATTTTTCCATTGATCAACTTGGGAAACTCCCTACAAATTCCTCAGAATGATTCCAACTACCAAACACCCCAATACACAAACAAGATATACCATGTAAAACTCCAAAAGACGCATTAGGGCTTATTTTCATTGGGTGTCTTATTCTCCCATGGACAACAAATTACAGCACATTTATCGGTATTCATGAACAAAAACCAATATTTATTCAAATATAGACATCATATCATCTTCTAACAATATCTTTCCATGTAAACAATCTAACGGTAAGTTTATTCATGAACAAAAATCTACTGTGTATACATTTATTCAAATATAATCGTCATCTTCTTCTGGAACATCATCGTAAATCTCCAAGCTCCAGATTCCATCCTGAATATCTCACAACTCAACTTTTTCTTTTTGCACTCATCTTGTCTGGGGGTCAAAATATTATTTCCTGTTTACATATAATCGCATCTCATTCTAGTTACCGTACAGTCCATGGGATAGTAACTAGGGCTTATTTTTGGAGTATTACTTATATTACGAGCATCAGGAAAAATCATGCTAGGGCTTATTCTTGGGGTAGGTCTTATTTTCGGGGGAAATGCCAGTCAGTTTCTCCTGCAGTCTTTGTCATGTGTGACAAGGTCATCTCATCCAAACTGACCTGAACTGATTTCTGAGTTCTTTGTGTTGATGAAAACAGTTATTTCTCTCACCATCTGTTTCATGGCATAATGGGGACAGAAACACTCTGTCTAATGGCCTTCAGCAGTTGATTGTGTTAAATGCATCACGTCATAAACATAAATTGTCTTATATAGACCTATTACAAACTTAAAATTGAATCTTTTTTTTTCTCGGACACAACTCTGTAATTTTATGAATACAGCAGCATGAAAGCTAGTAACTTCTTTTAGATTGGTCTGCAAATGTCCCTTTTCATTCAGTCAATAAAATGTAATAAAAGTGTTTATCCTTAGAGTAAAGTGTCTTATCTTAAAACCTGGTTCCTTCAATTTGACAGACTCTAAACCAGTGACAAAGTGTTAGATGTATTCTCTGTACTGCATAGCTACACATGGCAGCCTGGTGTATATGACAAAATGCTGATTTTTATTCCGCGGATTATCAAACGTTTGCTTGAATTCAGCCCAGATGCTCACACGCTTTGTATACAGTACCTTTACGCACTGTGGAAAGAAAGCAGTAATTAAACATGTAACTGATAAAAATAGCACTTATTTCAGAGTGATACTGCTCTGTTTAAGTATATTCCCATTTCTCAGCTCTTCAAAGGGAAGTTTTATGTCTGCCAAGGAGAAGACACCAGGAACATCACCAACAAATCTGACTGCCTGCTAGCTAATTACAAGTGGGTTCGACACAAGTACAACTTTGACAACCTGGGCCAGGTGAGTCAGACCTGCTGACGACCTACGCTGCAATGCGCAGTGCGGAGTCCTTAGCCAAGCTATAAAACTTTACTGCAGAGTAAGAATGGAAAGCAGTGGGTTTCTGCCAAACTCCATGTGGCGTGGGGTTGGACAGTGCGGACTGTTGCTACTCCCTCACCACTCATCCTCCTCTTTTGTCAGGCTTTGATGTCCCTCTTCGTTCTGGCCTCCAAGGATGGCTGGGTTGACATTATGTATGACGGCTTGGATGCAGTGGGCGTGGATCAGCAGGTTTGCATCAGGACCTTAAAAACCATATTTTAGGGTGTTGTGGTGTGTGTGTGTGTGTGTGTGTGTGTGTGTGTGTGTGTGTGTGTGTGCTACCTTTCAGTCACAATGTTCCAAAATTAAGCTGCAACATTTTTATATGAAAAAATCAACCACAAAGAAGCCTCATCCAGGATTATGAGAGCGGCAGTCAAGTTAATAAAACTATAACGGACATGCAAACCTCGGATCTTGAACCTAATCCAGCTTTTGTCATGTTCACTATAGACAGGAACTTGGTAAAGCCAAGGAAGGAAAAAATGTCAGGTTAACATTTTGGACCAGATTTCAAAGTCTGCCTATTTTCACTTCCATAAGCTTCCTACTTTTCCTTGCAATATTCTTCCACGATCTTTCCTTTGCTTTGGCTGAGTATATTATGCTTCTCACCAAAAGTGTCTATTTTCCTTTTTTAAAAAAAAAATTCAGAAGCTGGCAGAAATTTGAATGGCGATCCCTTTACCATCACAATGGCCAGCTTCAGTTTTGTAATACTGTTATCAAATCACGTAAACGGGGCACTCACTCTTTCCAAAGCCTCATACAGTGCAGGTCACTCTGCTTGTGTACGGAAGGTCGTCAGTTCAAATCCTGTATTCAGCAAGAATAACAGCATCTCTGATGGGTTGTTGAGCTTGGCCTGTAACCCCTTGAAAAATGCTAGATCCAGATAAAAGGCTGGTCCTACTCTCTGACCCCAAGCTTCACTCTCACCTGTTTATTTTTGTGGAGAGCATGATGCGCAACACATGGCCAGTCTTTTTGTTTATCACCATATGTACGGTACTTCCGGTGCACGCGCGGTACTTCCGGTGCACGCGCGGTACTTCCTGTGCACGGCGCGGTACTTCCTGTGCACGGCGCGGTACTTCCTGTGCACGGCGCGGCTCTCACTCGTTTCCCATCTGCCAGCCCATGATGAACCACAACCCGTGGATGCTGCTCTACTTCATCTCCTTCCTGCTCATCGTGGCCTTCTTCGTCCTCAACATGTTCGTGGGCGTGGTGGTGGAGAACTTCCACAAGTGCCGGCGGCACCAGGAGGCGGAGGAGGCCAAGCGACGCGAGGAGAAGCGGCTGAAGCGGATGGAGAAAAAGAGACGCAGTAAGGAGAAGCAGCTGGCTGGTCGGTAGCTTTTCCACGTCTTTCTGAGTCCTGCTTGACTTTTGTTAGAAAGCAAAACATTGATACGTGAAATGAAGCCCCTCCTCTAAAAAAAAAAAAAAAAAAAAAAAGCCCTTAGCCCAGTATTTCCTCCTCTTTGCATTAGGGAATGCCCCTCCCCAGCCTTGCCCGCTACTTTTGCGCCTGGTTTACTTTCCAGAGCATGTTTTGTGTGCATACACAGGAATCTGCATGATAGAACGCTTAGGGTGGGGTGGGGTGGACTTGTGGCATGCCCATACAGTTTTAGCAGCTTGCCCCCTCCCTCTCTTCTTCCACGCTTAGGCCAGGATCGCCAGGCAGGTAGGCAGACAGCAGACCGTGCTCCTCAGGACGACAGCGCAGGTCTGCAGGCACCCGGGCACCAGCGGCGAGTGTCAGGGTGCCTGCCGCTTAGTTTACCCATCCAACCATTTACAACCTGTTTCTCCAATCCGCGAGATGAAATCCCATCCAATATTCACTATACGAGATTCGCCAAATAACCACAGGGTGGCAATTTCCTCAATTGATAACCTGGCCTAAACATCGCTTTCTAAAAATGTATGGCGATTGTACGCAGCTGAATGTGAAATGATGATAGCTCCCAAATGAACGGGGCATATCTTGAATTAGAAAGATAGACAGAATCCCCGATTCCTTTTTGGATGATACCACTTGTCTCTGTTACAGGACAGAATCAGAAACACTTCCTGTCCACCCTCATGTCTGACAAAATGGAAAGAATTTTCCTGAAGGTCCCAAAAAACATTCACCTGAGACAAAAAAAACAACAAAAAACATACAACTGGAAGTCTATTGTTTTTTTTCAGGGGGAAAGAAATTCACGCACACATCGCATTTCTGAAAAGGACCCCCTTAGACATACTGCTTTTTGACCTCTTGAGTCAGAGGTCAGACCTCTTTTCCACGTTCACTAAATGGTCTCCATTGATCCATAATTATTATTTTTATGTGGATATATTTACACTTCCGTTGATTAATCAAACATCACAAGCTATACTGAGCTTCCACCTCATCCCCCCCCCACCCACTCACTCACCAGCTTGCTCTTTTTAGTTGCTGGGAATCCATTCACTCACTGGTGTGGATGACTGACGCTGCAGCACAGCACACCAATAAAGCGCATCAGCCTTCACTGGGAAGCTGAGGTCCAGACTCGCCGGGTCAAAGGTCACCCTCTGACATCAGGGGGGACTGTGGATTAAAGATGCTTTGAATGTGGAAGCTGCTGATTGCATAAGTTATCACAGTCGTTATAATTGTTCCAAGAAAGGTCTCACGTATAAAGAAAGTGCGGAGGGAGCTGATGTTTTGCCCAGCTTCTTGTTTTATGGCGGGTTTTTGGTTTTCAGTGGAAGGGTTGGCAGATTGATGGGGAAGGTGTACCTTAAATTTGCAACCATCACTGTTTGACGCGAGACGATACCATGCAGTGAGGTGTGATGGAGCAAAATGCACAGAATGCAAAGACATGCCGAGCATCAGTGATGGATAGTGAGCGACAGCAGCCAAAGTTGAAGAATATTAGACCTTTGTCCACCATGCTTTGTCATACTGACAGCTCCCAGCCACATGGGAGTTAAAGCACAGTTGCTTGGCAACATCCTTAACTGCCCCCCCCCCCCCAAATCACCCTCCTTCATATCTTGGAGGAATGTGCGTGCTTTTCCACTGGCGTTTTGCAATCCTCTGCTTCTCTGCTGATGGTGTCAATCCTCACACCTTCTCGTCGCACCATAATGGCCGCATATGATCCCCGACAGTGTCAAGCTGTAAGGATTACTGCATAAACTCTGGTTCACAGTTCCAGCTCTTGTGAGTCAGAGGGACTATCGAGTGACTTCAACATCACCAAATGACAGTGAGGTCAATGCAAACAACCAGAAACCAGAATTATTACCATTATTAGTATACATTATTTCTACACAATATTAGGTATCAATATTTTGCTTCGTTATATAATAAAAGTGTTCACACATTTCCCTCAGTTCAAAATACCCTATATTTATGAAGCTTTTGATTTATATAAATATATTTATAATGCCATTGATTTACATATTATATTTATTAATAAATATATTTATAATGCTTTTGAATTATTTATTTATATATACATATATTTATAGTGTTTTACTGTCTATGACAGTGTTTCCCAATCCTGTCCTTAGGGACCCATAGATAATCCACGTTTTGCTCCTTTGGGAGCTGGGAAAATGTGGACCATCAGTAGATCCCTGAGTACCGGGTTGTGAAACAATGGTCTATGATACTATATGCCTTTGCATATAATATTTTTATCACTAGCCATTATGTAGTACTTACGATTAGGATTTTACATTGTTGTAAATCTGACGTTTTCTTTTTCATTTTTTTTTTTGGGCTCAACACTAGATATGTCATAAATGCTCTTCAATAAAGTAAATAAATTCATAAAGTAATAAATTTAGCTAGCAAAAAGGGTGTATATAATGACAGCTTATACACACAGTGAAGAACACTAGTAGATAATCGGAGGAACAGTGAGACGTGTTGCAAATAGACTTTCCGTAGCTGTAGAATAATATCGCCTTTTCTTTTCACAAGAAAGCTGAATAAAATAAGATCCGATAGATTATCTGAAACTGGGACGCTTATTGGTCGGACTGGCACAGAATTCCACAGGTGTCAAATAGCTGTGGTGGAGTTGAAGCTGGACTCAGAATGCTGGTGAACGTGGGACGTTCACCCACATATGTGGCATTTCTCCTTCTGACCCACTATTGCTGCTGCACTCAGCCTGATTAACACGGTCTCATCCTTCTAGATGTAATGCTGACGGGTGTAAGTTGGGCCAGCTCAGGAGGCACGCCGACAGGTACTGAGCACTAGCATGTCCGTGTGTGTACACTGTGCTTCTGGGCCGCTGTGTAACGCAGCCCCTACGGTGGGGTGGGAAGGGGCTTACGTTTGGGAGCAGACGGGGGGGGATAGGCACCTTCCATGCTCTCGCCCCTTTCCTGTCTCACCGACTGGCCACCATGTATAGGGACATCTTGTGTGTCAAGATCTGTGTGCCACTCATACAGGGGACCAGCCACGTAGACCGGGTTCGAAGAGCCAGGCAGCCTCACGTTCAAACTGGGGAGAGTAGGGTAGCCATTGTCAAGCGAGCAGAGAGTAGCCTGCGAAGGTTTTCTCTTTCTGAGATCTATAGCCAGGGTTCAAGCCTGAGCTATATGTGGGCCATCTGCAGATGGTGGCCATAAGTCCTGTACAGGTACACTAGTGGCAAAAATTGTGGAAAAATGTAGGATTTTGGCATTATGCTTTAAAAATTAATACATGAGCACAGGCAGTAATGTATATAAACAATCAAAGAATGTTACAAATATCATACATTGGACGATTTTGTAACAGTTGAATAAAGTTTCCACAATTTTGGCCACTAGTGTAGAATGTAATTGGCACTGCTTTGTCCGCAAAAAGACAGTTTACATTATACTCATCTAGTCTAGCAATAGTGCCTCCTACAGCCTTCAATCAGAAGTAGCTTTTCCGTATGGGGCCATATAACATGTGGTCTATAAAAAAGCAATCACCTTGGTCAGGGGGGCATCGGAGGAGTGCAGTCCTTAGCACCAAGAATTGTTGCTTCAGTCTGAAGTGAAAAAGAAGAACTAAAAAGTAACATCTTAATGGGCCAATGATCTGGTCCCTCTAATAGAATGACTCAAAACAAAATACCGAAAATGTACTATGCTCAACTTCTAATGGATACAAAGGTATCACTGTAAGTTGTTAATGTGCTAACAAACAGTGTATCTGGTCGTGTGTGTTAGTCCTCTCCTTTGTTACACACTCACTCTCCCAGCGTGATGCTTCTTGGCTTGCTGTGTGAGGGGGGGGGGGGCACTCATAAACTCAAATTCGTGTCTTTTGAGTCCCATTGTTGGTCCTTCCGGTGTTGGCATTGTATTGTGACTGTACACGTGACCGTGTCCACGGTAAGTGTGCCAGGGTGTATTTTTTTTTTATAACCACACGGTGTTTATCATTTATGACTGTTCAGAAATGCATGATTGTGACTCATTCGTACGTTGTGCTAAGAAGATGAAAGGCCTTCAGCATTCCCACTATACAGGAGGGTTAGGAAACAGAAATGTTTCTTTGTGTGTATGTGTGTACTTTTTTGTGCGGATGATGATGGGGATTGAGAACTGAATTTGTCAGCTGAAACTCAAGCGTGGCAAAGTGGTTTCTGGGCATTGCTGCTTCAACAGTATAGTAACAGAGGTTAGGTTACTGGATAAGCACTAAAATATGGAGAACAAAATCTGCATTCTCTGGGAAGGAGATTATTCTTAAGGTAGACCATTGAGGTTCTTGCATTTTCACAATAAAGTTTGGAAAACACGCAGTTCTGTTCTGTTGTGCTTCTGATACATTTCCTCTTCTGTTTCTGGGATTCTAATCATTTTAATGGAATGACAGCTTTGTAAGAGAGCACCATTAGTCTTTTGTTGTCACCAACATGAACAGCATGAGACCCTTGTTCCTGGCCATCTCAAACCCACCCTTAAAGAACAGGTCAAGTTGTAAGATGTGCGATCAGCTCATCCAAAATGCATTGTGTGAACACTCTGCATTGTTTTGAGTAGCATAAGCCTTTACCTGTTCCTGTGATGAATGCACTGTTTGCTTTCAATTCTCAAGTTGTCTGGCTTCAGAAATGGAATATATTTTTTTGGTATCCATACAAAGGTATCCATAAAATGGAACAGAGAAATCTATAAAAAGGAGCAGAGAATTCTCATTTGTGTCAGGTCACATTGCATATTTTATTTGCTTAGCAAATGCTTTTATTCAAAGTGACTTACAGAGCATACAGGACTCTAAATTTGTTCATTTATACTGTATATTCACCGAAACAATTGAGCTCAAGTATGTTTGTCAAGCCTAGTTTCTTCAGGATGCATCACCTGATGTCCACCTGATTTGCACTATGTGGTTGATAAGTTGCACAATTGTCGTTGGAGTCTGGCATTGCATTTCCCGTTCTAGAGTGACGAGATCTTATTAAAAGCCTTGGCACACAGTGGGAAGTGGCCAACCTAACACGTAGGGATGTACTGCACTTTCATCCATTCCTACTAGCCAGGGAACCTGTGTTTTTTGCTAATTAGAAGGCAACGTGTTAATTAGCCTGTCCTCCAGTGTGATTCGGCACACTTTCGGGCAGCTGTGATAGGGAGGCCACCCACTAGTCTGTCTCTGTCAGTTAGCTTCTGTTCCACTCCTACTAGACGGCCCACGTTGGCTGAAGATCCTGCATACCGGCACGCCGGATCAGAGGTGACGGCTAATAATCTCACTCAGTTGTGGAACCGGAACCATCTGTCTCTCTGTACCTGTTTCCTCCTCACTCCTGGTGACTCCTTGAGTCATAACTTATTCATCCTGCTTTGGCTCTTCATCTGAGGCTGTTTTCATTTACCTGGAGATGGCTGAAATGCTCAGGGCAGGTGGAGCTGCTTTGCCAACTGAGATAGTGTGAGCCAAAGCTTTCCCTTGCCCCGGGTGAATGGGGGCCAGGGGTCCACTGTAGCCGACCAACACCTCTCCGAGAACTACAGCTTAGGATAAAATTCCACTTCTGGGTCATATAGCTCCAACAGAAGAACACATGTTCTTTGATGCATTTCAGTAGAACCTACACAGCTGCGAGAATTTGGTACATTTTTCTCTGAAAATTTTGTACGCTTGCCCACTGAAACTTGTCAGGTCAGATATGGCTGGCTTGTAAACAAAATTCATACTGGATGCTACATATATTGCTTTTTTCATAACTTAATGAGTTGCGGAGTATGATAAGATGATACAACATGTACGAGCATTCCGATAAGTGAACTAAGAGTTTGATTGTAGAGGTTTATTATACTTATGGGTGTATTACACTAATGAGTAATATATCATACAATTTAAGCTAGTAGATATGGAGTAGTGAGAGAGATCGAAATGATACTTTTTAGCTCTTCTTTTGGCAGCTGAAGGAAGTGTGGTTTCTTACACAATCTGGCAGTGAGAAACACGACTCCTTTTTGTCACCCCACGAGCAAAACTGACAAGAAGTGTTTTAATGCAACTCCAAGAAACAGTGGCTCCACAGAATGAACAGATGGCGTGAACTTTTCTGCGTACAGGGAGGTATTGCTCAAATACATTTGATGGTCTTATAATCTAGTGTGTGTCCATTCGCCATTTCCCTAAAGGTGTCTGTTTTTAGTTCATTTGTTATCATTGAAAAAATATATACAGTACAGGCCAAAAGTTTGGACACACCTTCTCATTCAATGTGTTTTCTTTATTTTCATGACCATTGGT
>JABFEA020000098.1:12565748-12589969 GCA_019775915.2 Cyphomyrus plagiostoma
CCACATGTGTTCATTCATAGTTTTGATGCCGTCAGTGAGAATCTACCAATGTTCTACCAATGGTCATGAAAATAAAGGAGACACATTGAATGAGGTGTGTCCAAACTTTTGGCCTGTACTGTATATATATATTTTTTTTTGCACAAATCTAAAATGACTCATCAATAATAAGGCAAAACATTTAGTAGATTGCAGTGTTTTTTTCACAGTAGAAAGTCTGTGGTGCTTAACTGAGAATACTAGCGAGCAGTATTTTTCAATAAAGGGCTCTTAAAGATACCGTGTATGTATATACAATAAAAAAAGTTTAAGCAAATCACATTTTGAAGGGGAACTTTGTAGAACATTTAATCTTAGAGCAGTAACTCAGTTATACACGGAAAGAAAAAGCACAGCAATATTTGTGCACCAGAGTGTTAAACCCTGATATGGGGCAAACAGCAAAACAGTAAACAAAGAGATTAGAGTGCGGGTGTTGAAACTCTTCTAAATGTAAGAATCTGTAATTTGACACCCCAAGATATGGTGATCTTTCAGCTTCTTTCTAGGTCACAATTTGTTGGAACGAATTTAACTTAACTTTTTTTTTTCCCCACCTCCCACATTTTTTTTCTTGACTGGGGGGGGGGGGTTATTAATTACGGCAGCCCATCAAATCCATCTCTGCTATGGAGTGAGGGAGGGCCCTTATAAGAAACGAGGCAGAAATGTGGAGAGTGAGACAGCTTTCTTCATCAGCAGATCATTATCTTTTGGCAGGGGGCACTCCTGACATGTGCAGGAGGGTGAATGTGTGGTAGGTATAGTATTCTTCTGGGCGAGGCTGTGACTTGGGACTACTTGAAAGCCTTTGTGCATTGTTGATTGATATTTTTTGTCCTTTTTTTTCTTTTAAGTTCACAATAATATCTGCAAAAATGAATTGGATGAGAAGAAACGGTTGTTCTAGTTTATGTAAGCTTGTACTTATGGGTGCATTACACTAATGATTAATATATAATATATTTTAAGATAGTAGATATGGAGTAGTGAAAGGGATCGAAATTATACTTTTTAGCTCTACTTATCTCGAAAAATTAGTTCCTTGATGGGTAAGAGCCAAATAATCCACTGTGTTTAAAATTAAATATATGGTTCAGATTTTTTAGAATGAATCCTGGGCAAATAAAGGTAATAATTAGATTGGAAAAATACCTTTTCTGAATAGAAAACATAGTTGTACCTCTGGTTCGGGCTCATAGACAAATCTGCAAATCTTCCCCTTTGTTTAAATCCGTAATGATCTCTGTCCCCTTTAATGGTACTATCTCACGCACACACCCCCCCCCCCCCCCAGTGAGCTGTACACCACTCACAGCTACATAATCGCCCACCTCCAGTCGCCATCCAGTTTCCATTCCAGACGGCCCATCTCTCTCAAGTCAGACTCAGAAAGAAGTGTGTGGTTTGTTTCATATGTTAACCTGCCGCATGATGCGTGTGAGTGCGTTTGTCTTAACATGTCTGTTTGTGGGTGTGTGTGAGTTTTCATGTATGTGCATTGGTCTGTGTGCGTTTCTGTATGTATGAGTGCTTGTGGGTGCATTGTATCTGTACATATATTGGTCTATGATGCTATCATGCCTTGTCATTGTGATCAATGTTGTTTTTCTTTCTCCGCGTTTCTTTCTTTCCTTCTTTCTTTCTTTCTTTCTTCTGGACTCCTCAAATAGCTCCACTGCTCGTTCTCTTCGTCTTTTGTGTTTTCTTCTGTAATATTGATGTCAAAGAGGGTAGAGCATTTGAGAAATCCAACAGAATTCTCTCAACGCATTTTTTTTTCTTCACTTCTTTTGTACAGTTAGCCTTTGATTCAATGTATGCTGGTTAAAAATGATGATGGAAAACCAAAACATAGCTATTAGAAAGGCAATATTTCACTTTAAATTGACAGACAAGTAGTAGTAATATCAGCATCCAGCAAACATTGACTCTAATGTGATTAAGTCATTGGCTGTTGATGTCAGGGGTGTAAAACCAGTGGAACTAAAATAAATCTCGGGCCTACTGTAATAGGGTCTTGGAAGACAAAAAGAAGCTTAAATTCATGAACAGCTGTGACATTGATGACCTTTTTGCAGCTGGTTTTACCACTCCTGTCCTTTTCTTCCTTTTGAAGACATTGTTACCATCCAGGGCTCTGAGCTTCTCTCACCTTTTCAGCTGTCTCTGTCCAGCCCTGGTCTCAGTCACACAGCTCATGACATTAACCTCCTGCCCAGGGCCACTACCCCTTTAGGGCTCCACATTCTACTTAAAATATTGGCTGTGACTCCACACAGAAGCATTTTACCCCATAAGACCATAGCCTTGTTCAGATACTCCTTACCTTGCCCACAGTCAGGTCTGGCCCATAGAGGACAAGATCCAGGTTGTTTGATCCACTGGTGGAAATAGCCACAGAAAAACCTTTCAGCTTAGCTAATGTAAGTGTTTCTTTAAAGCTCCATTAACCTTTAATCAGTTACCCTCATGATTTATGTGATAAATGAATATGACAAAGATTTCCCATTATGTGTGTCTATGATGTTATACCTAGTTAGGTGATGATAGATAGACACTTACTGTACCAACACTCCTCAGGTTCAGGTCGATACGTGCATCTTTTCTGCTAACGGATGTTCCCTTTTTGCCTTTTGTAACAACCCTCAATTTATCTTGGATGTATTTTTTCGAGGGGGGGCCTCGGACCTCCGGAACGAGTGCCCGGAAAATGGTTTCCCCCTCAGTCTAGAGATATTCTCTAGATCACATGGGATCACTCGATGTCATCTGCCCAGACAGAGGAAGCGATTGTGAGGAATATTACCCACTGCGGAACAGACTGATTGGCTGTCGTGAGGGCAGAGTGTGCAAGGTCCGTGGCCTTTGCGAGGGATAAGGGTAGATGAAGAAATCCAGCTCTCAGCCTGCACGAGCACAGGGCGAGATATGCAGGCCTCCAGGCGGAGGCAGCGTGATGAGCATGAATACCGACTGGTGGATGGGGAGGTGGGAATGAGTTGGCATCTGTGAGCTTTGAACCCGATTGAGTACCGCACCGAGCCACCAGCCATTTTTTTGGAGTCAGGTACTGATAATCCCAATCAATGGCATTTTCTGATTCTTCATTCAGTTTAAACCTACTAAACTTAAACTAACTTGGCACAGTTGTTGTAACTGGGGCCTACAGCATAATCCAATTCTCTAACATCACATTAGTTTGCTTCTCAAGCGAGCTGGGAACTCGAGCCTTGAATTTGTAAAGCATAGGTTGGCAGGGTGGCCAGTGGAAGAAGGCCTGCCTCCCTCAGTCTCAGTGCAGTACTCTGGGGAAGAAGGCCTTCCTCCCACAGTCTCAGTGCAGTACTCAGGGGAAGAAGGCCTGCCTCCCCCAGTCTCAGTGAAGTCCTAGCAGGGTATAATCTCAGTTCTCAGTAGCATTTCTCTTCCTCCTCTGTGGGATTTTTTTTTTTCTCTGAGGAGCAACTTGTGCTCCAAAGAAGCAGTATTACAATAAAACAGCCTAGTTGAAGGCTTTAAATATCCGAAATCATTTTAAACTAGGGGGGGGAAAAGAAAAAAAAACCTTTAGCTTAAATGCCCTCTAGTTTTTTAAAAAAAAATTTTACTTCCACTGAGGATACTGTTGATTCACTAAGCCCAGTGGGGGAATGGAAGACTATCTGAGAGGCTAATGAAGCGAGTAGTGCTGTGCTGAAGGACCAGAGGAGCTGGGCTGACCTGTGGGGCTCTGCTGCTATTATTATATTAAGTTCCCAGAGCATCTAGACTCAAAGACCTGCAAGCCGATCCGGGGCAGGAGCCAAGAAGGCGCAGGACAGTAAAGCAGCAGCCTAGTCTGACACCATTTTTATTACGTGGAGTTGGCCGTTGCCATCATTGCCAATGAACGGCCCCAGACTGCTGCTTTTTATTAGACCTCATCTACTGCCGCAGCAGCTCACGGGTGGAGGCATCATTTCGCTGATGTCAGAGAGCATGTGAGGTGTTAGACGCCATTGAAAAGATGTGAGGCCAATTCATAAATTGTGGATTATGAAAGTTATTTAATGTCAAGTCAGCAGGTTTGGGAACGCAAGGAACATGTTTCCAATTAGTCTGCATTGGAGCCAGATGTCTTATAATCCTCACAATAATGAACCACATGACTGGTCTGGTTGGCATCCTCTTCTGGAACGGCATCGTACTGACTCCTGGCGCGCTCCATATACCATGTGTACAAAGATGCCTCAGTGCAGATGGGTATGTCATCCCTGTATTTTTTTCCCAATGAAAAATGTGCCACCTGTTCAGATTTCTCATAGCCATACCTTATCCTGGGTCTTTCGCATGGAAAGCCGTAGACTGCGAAAAGCATCCATGTTGCTCTGCCAGTGCATAACCATGGGCTTTCCACTATTCCGTTATGATGCACTGCAATGCAGTGTGCTTGTTCCTCGCGTTCCCGCTGCATTTCTATGGACAGCATGTCCCAGGAGATTCCCTAGTCGTCCTGCCCCCGTTGGACAGTAAGGCCCCACGTGGACACAGCCACTGCTTCTCTGTCGCTTCAGCATTGATGTAGGCCAGGAAAAGAACAGCCTCTCTTCTTCAGACACTGCCGGTTGTCTCATTCTCTTTTGTATCATTTTATACAGTCCTTCTAAGATACTGGAAATCGTAAAACTGTCTTCTTTTTTCCAGTTTTCTTTTTTGTTGTCATGGCAACACAAGTTACTGTTTGTCCCTCTCTGAGGTTTCCTAAAGAAAGAAACTAGGTACATTAAGTTGGTAATGCACTGCCATATAATAGACAACTTTAAGTACAATTTATTCCCTCTTAAACTCAAAGTTGCCCTTCCATAGTTCCCATTCCTCAAGGAAAATAATTGTTCTCATTTTCTCAGTTTTTTCTCTCCTAAGAATTGGTGGCTGAAGGAGAGCATTTCAGATCTACTTATTTGGCTCATTATTCTTAAGCCAGTTAGGTGTGTGCAGTCCCATTCATGGCTACGGCCTGCTTCTTGTCCTCATATTTCAGGGTTATAAGACAAAAGCTGGACCTTCTTTCTTTCTTGCTCCCTCCCTTGCTCCCTCGAGAGTGGATGCTCTGCTCTGCTGTCTTTCGGCCTGTTTCTTCTTGCTCTGTCACCTTGTCTTTTCCTCTCGCTCCCGCGTGATGATGGAGAGCGGTGGAGTTGGTGTGTGCGACTGGGCCGCGGTCTCACTCTCCCCCCTCACCCACCCTGAACCCCTGACCCACTCCTGCCCCAATTTTCCTGCCACAGAAGCCCAGTGTAAGCCATACTACTCGGACTACTCGCCAACCCGCCTCCTCATCCACAAGATGTGCACCAGTCACTACCTGGACCTCTTCATCACCGTGGTGATAGGCCTAAATGTCATCACTATGGCCATGGAACACTACCGGCAGCCCAAGGTAGGGATGGCATCTGCTGGCGTGGTAGGGGAATCCAGGATAGCCTATGCAGCACGCATACACACACACATAAGTGACACACACACTCTACAGCCATATTGCTCAGGGAAATTCCCCCGTCTGTTGCGGTGTGAGTGACCATGACAGGAGTGTTCCAGTATTGTTCCAGACTGCACAATCTTTGAGCTTTAATGGCTCCAGCCTGTAATTCATACAGTGCAACAAATTAATCGTTGATTATTTGAAGTGACAGGGATAGGGAAAACAAACAAGCCACGGGAGGCAACTGGAGCTATCGGTTAGACGGTAAATCCTCAGTGTGCTGCCATCCCTTTATTGCATGTTTGTCTGCCGAGATTAACCTTTAAATGAAAAAGGGGATGCTGTAAATCTCAACCAATCCATAGAGGCCTTTATGGCCTCTCAAACTCAGTGAGGCAAAGGTGCTGGGGACAGGTGAGAGAAGGGAGGGGACATGGAAGGTGTGCTTGAGGATCAGGGCCTTGGAAGACAAGCTAAATTCCTTTTCACTCCGAACATCAGAGCGCACAGACTGGCAGCTTCTAAATTGCCCTCATTAGCAATCATTTTGAGCACGACGACAAGTGACAGAACGGGGATTTTGGCCGCCCCGCTCAGCCATCCCCGATCTTTCCTCATCCATCCTGCCTGTTAAAATGCTGAATGACATACCACAGTCATACTCCTGGCTCATATAGACTGCATTACATCATGAAGTAACATACTTATAAAGAATGTACACCAACACCTAGTGTATGTATTATGTGGGTGTTTTCTTTATGTTCACACTCTAGTATCTATGTACACTTATGTTCCTGAAGTGAACACCTGCCTTGAATTTATTTGGTCAGGAAAGTGTTTGGGGGGGGAGGTCAAGCTAGTGCAAACCCTGAGAATAGTTATCTGTTGGGCACTATTATATTCTGTTCTGTGTGTGTGTGTGTGTGTGTGTGTGTGTGCGTGTGCGCATGCAAGCGGGTATACCTATCTTTATGGGGACACAATGTCCCCATAACATGATAAATATCCGTTTTTTTTCCCTTATGGGGACCAGGAAACTCTATTTTATAAAAATCGGTGACTGCTATGAAAAAACTAAAAATGCAAAAACTCTTGTATTTTGTTTGGTTACTTATGGTTATGTTTAGGGCAGGGTGGGGGTTACGGTTGTCATAGCTAGCGTTAGCATTTTTCCCATTTCAATGAATGAGTGGAATATAAAGATATATTTACCCTACATGTGCTTCTGTGCGCATACATGCACACATCCTATACATACATATATATATATGTATATGTGTATGTGTGTGTGTGTGTGTGTGTACTGTATGTGTGTGTTTGGACTTGCTTAAGAGTCTCCCCAAGTGGCTCAGTAGGTGCTCGCATCACGCCCCTACCCTTGAGCCATACAGGTTTCCAGATTTTTATGCCTGTCACTAATTGAGGCCTTTAGTTTCTTCTCCTTTCCAATTTATTTTTTTATTTTTTTGTGGGAAAGTAACAGCAGTCGTTAGCCAGCCCCGTCCCCAAAGTCATTCAGGGTAATTCAGCCCAGGGAGTCAATTGATTTCTGATGAAGAGCCAGAGTGGTGCAGGTCTTAATTACGGTGCGTCTGTGCGCGCCGACAGAGTCAGGGGGGCAAGACAGCACAGACGATGGAATTGTTAACACATGATGGCCTTTATATATTGTAACAATCTGTCAAGATTTCCATCATTACTCGACAAACTCAGTAGAATAATCTGTAACTGATAACTCTTTTGATAAAGTCGAAGGCTCTTGTAGTACTTGATGTGATGCCAAGAATTATGTGGACTGGTCAATCGGACAACCTGTCGCCATATTAAATGTCAGGTTTTAATGTTTTATAAACCATGGTATGTTGTTATTTTGCTTCTCATGAGTGGTGCGCGTGCATAAAAATGTTCTTTCTCCATGTCCTCATCATCTTTTTCTTTGTCTGATGCAGGTGTTGGATGAAGCGCTGAAGATCTGTAACTACATCTTCACCATCATCTTCGTCCTGGAGTCTGTTTTCAAGCTGGTGGCTTTCGGCTTTCGCCGTTTTTTCAAAGACAGGTCAGAGCACTAAACTCAACGGTTATGTCAAACCGTAGTGCGGTAGAAGGTAGGCTTTTAATACTCCCTGGTAACTTAATTTTTGTAATTCTTATGATCCCATTAGTTGATTCCTTTACAAATCTCTTCCTTTTAACAATATGAAGTTGATCATGTGAACCTACCATAAACATAATAGAAACACAGCAGGATTATTAAACAGATTGCAGTGATTAGCTACTAAAAACACTTTCTTACCAATTGTATGGCATATTACACATAAACATTGTTAGGTACATTATTGTGTTTGCAAATAATTGATTTCTGAAAGGTTAAAAAACAAAGTTATTGATTGGTTCCTACACATCTGCCCTTGGAAATAGGCTATGCTCTCCTACAAGATTATTTTTAGCCTTTGCTGGCTTAAGCAAGGGCCCTGTTTTTCTTATTTTTTTACTAGAACTCCCACACCAGAACATTCTGACAGGTCTACCATTCTCTCTCTTTAAAAAATCAACCGTCTAATTCAGATTAAAAGCTGTATTTGAGGCAATTGCATCAAACTGCTATAAAGAACTAAATAATGACCAGTTGCATTCAGTCCTGGAAAATTGCAAAATAAATATATCACCTTTCAAGTCTCTGTTCTTATATGTGCTACACAAGCTGGCCTTTTTTGCTTACCACTTTTACCAAAAACCAAGTATTCTTACATCTTAAACCTGACATTTCCTCCCATTCCCAGCGTGGTTCAGTATAAAAATTCTGAAGGGAAATTCTGCAGAAGTACACTATGGTGATTGAATTGATTTTACTTGCTTTAAAAGCACCTTAGTCTTTGCTGTTTCAAATTTTTTGTTCAATCTGAAGGAATCTTCGGATGTGGGATGTTTATAAGAAGATTCCATATCCTAGGCAACACAGATTTCTTACAAGTTTTAAGAATTTGTGTCTAAGTATTTATGAAAATAATAAATTTAAAAGACAACAGATAAACTAAAAGCAAATAAATAATACATATTTCATACATTTTGATCTTTTTTTATGAAAATCACAGCATTTTCATTTTTAGTCTGGGGGTAACAGGTTGATGGCAGACTTGGGTAAATCTTAATTGCGTCTAAAATATCATTAATGTTAACAATCCACAAGTAGGAGGAATACAGGAATATGTTTGAAGCACATTTTACACTGAGCCTGCTTTGTGCCACATTTTACACTGAGCCTGCTATGTGCCACATTTTACACTGAGCCTGCTTTGAGCCACATTTTACACTGAGCCTGCTTTGAGCCACATTTTACACTGAGCCTGCTTTGTGCCACATTTTACACTGAGCCTGCTTTGTGCCACATTTTACACTGAGCCTGCTTTGAGCCACATTTTACACTGAGCCTGCTTTGAGTGTTTACCCACTGCATTACCCTGTCACTCAAAAATGTATTACATCAGTTTTTCCTTTACATCACTTCTATATTAATGATTTTTGTACAAGTTTAAACACCAGCAAATACAATGCATAGAATTATTCTGATTGCCTAACTAAAAATTATTTCTTATGATTAATTCTGACTGAATGCTGAATTTAGTGTCAGAGGTTTTAAGTGTTAATAGAGGAAGCAGGAGGGGCATTGAATTGAACTTGATTCGCTGAAATTCGTTACAGTTCCCAATTCCCAAAGCAAAGATAATTGCTGCAAGACTTGGTATAGTGAACCATTTTTGATCTAGAGGCCTTTGTACAACCTTCACTGCCGATGTCCCCAGTACAACATCATACATGAATGATTACCCCTTTCATTGTGATACATGGTGGCCCAGACAGCAGTTTATACATTAGAACAGTTAAGCTGGAGGTAGGCCTTTTTCTTACTCTGCACAAATGTTCTGAGAGAAATTCAATGCATTTTAAGGTTTGTTAGTGAATCAGAAGTAATCGAAGGCTTTTTTTTCCCCTTTTAAGTAAATATTTTCATTCTGAAGACGTTTTTCAATGAAAAGCTTTCAGATGGAAGCTGTTGTAGGAATGCATATCATATGCTATGTATTCTGCCATATGACAGGCTGCATAGGAATTTAGTCAGTTTTTCAAATTTATTAAAAAAAAAAATTTAGAAGTGAACTAAGTTCTTTTTAAAAGAACAGACTTTTTTCCTGATGAGGGAAGTTTTTACTCTATGTGAAGTTGAACTATTTTAAAGAGTATTTATATATTTGTGTGCTTGGCTATGAATATAGCTTGTTTGCGTTTGTACCCAGGCACCTATGGGAATTTGTGTGGGACTTAAGGGATTAATCAGGCAGGTTGCTTCAGAAAGCAGCGCATTGTTCCTCATGTTTCTATCTTGAATGCACTTTAATTGAAATTCTTTCCACACATCAATCGGTTTCCGCGCACTGAAGCACTCATGCCACCATTGAACGGACTGTCCCTCATTTGCATACGTCACGCCGCTCCCGCAATGTGATACGATGCAGTAATGCAGCGTCGCATCTGAAGCAGGCAGATAACACAATGCATGCGCCATGCCGTGCCTTTCTTTGTTGGCCGAGTTTCTCTAGGTTTTTTTAACTGTGCACTTTGAGCTAAAACCAGCTGCGCTCCGAGCAGGTGGAACCAGCTTGACCTGGCCATCGTACTCCTCTCCATAATGGGCATCACTCTCGAGGAGATCGAGGTCAACGCCTCACTGCCCATCAACCCCACCATCATACGCATCATGAGGGTCCTGCGGATCGCCCGTGGTGAGTGCTCCTGCCTGCTTCCCCACCCAATGTCACCTCCTCCTCCTCTGACGTGACGGTTCCTCCAAAACGACAGGGTCACGCCTCCTTGCAGTCACAGCCCTGCCCCCATTAGATCATGCTGGGCGCGTCGTTTTACTGACACGTAGGCCTCCAGATGGCCGCGATGAGAAATTAATTCCCCTTTTTTTAAGAAAAAAAAAATGGGCAAATGGAACGATGCTTAGCGTGATTGCTGCCTGCGTAACGACAGAGCTGCCTCGGGCGTCAGTATCGATTAAACCCTGCGTGGAGACCTCTGGATAAACACACCTGCACAGAGTCATCTTCTTCTGCTGTATGGGGTCCGTTTGCCCAGGACCAAATGGGAGCAGCTTTAATTAAAGTCATACCCGTCTCCAGCCTCCGCTAATACCGGCTAGGGCTGATTTTTCTGAGACTGTCCTCCTAAGAGGTTGGTGTGCGAGGGCTGAATGGCCCTGTCACCAGAGTCATTAACCCCTCACATATGCCCACTGTGTAGAGCAAGGCCCCAATAATAACACCCGCTGACTCCTCCTGCGACCTGCGGAAATTACAGCGGTGCCATGGGTGTCCCGCTCCAGCCGATACCACAGCCAGAGGCGCCACGCGTCTCCCCCCCGCGGCGTTGCCCGCGTTATCAGGGAGACGTGACAGCCCAGGTCCTCGGGGTCCCAAGGTTTTTATTTTAGGATGTCGGATGGATGAGCATTTTCTCATGGCGAGTGCATGATCCTATGAGGGAGGAGGCGGCGTGCGGCTTTTGGGGCGGACAGGAGGTTAAAGAGGGAACCCTGCTAGGATAGGCGAGGTTAATTCTGAGTGACGGCACTGGGATGTCAGCTCCATCCCGGGGGGGAGGGGGCACGAACGACGTCACTGAAAGCAAGATCTTACTGATGTATTTATGTATGAGAAATGAGAGTGCTCAATAATGAAATATAAAAATCAGTCAGGCCAGATATAATGCTTTCATTATGGTTAAGGTTAGGGCTGGGTAGGGGTTCTCATTGTCCATAGAAATAAATGGACACTTGTCACAAAGATTTAAATATAAACGTGTGTGTGTGTGTGTGTGTGTGCAGTGTTGAAGCTGCTGAAGATGGCTGTTGGAATGAGGGCTCTCCTGGATACGGTGATACAAGCCCTACCTCAGGTACGTGCTCATCACGTCTTCCCTGGTGTCCGGAAAATGTCATGGTGGGATCCGCTTATCTAAGCCGTAGGTTCCTGTTCTCCGAATCAGCTGTCTGTCCCTGGCATACAGTTTCACCCAATTTCACACCATTACACAATCAGGATCCACTTTACTGGCCAGGTACACCTGCATGTGCTGGGAATTTGTCTTGGCACTACTGCTGCATCTACCCTCAAATAAAAACACAAAAAATAAATAAACAATAATAAAAAGAAATGAAATATAACGTTCTAAAGCATGAGAAATATTGCATATCAGTAGAGCTTATGGTCAGTAAATTGGTATTTAAAAAATGTACAAAATGTGGAAATAGATGTGCAAGTTTAAAGCAAAAATAATTACATGATGGCCAGTTCCTGCTGGTACTTTGAACTGAACATTTTTGAAAATATATGGAAAAAGTTTGGTAGTGTGTCATTTGTCCAGTTGCTTAATTGCCATACTGCCTGTGGCTGCAAATAATGCTATTTTTCTCTCCTGCAATTACTGTGACCTTTTCATAGGCAGTTAAATATCAGCAGACACACACCCCCCAGCAGGGGTTTAGACACACTGTGGGCTATCCCAGATAGTTTTTTTTCCTGGGATCCCACATCTCCCCAGTCAGATCTGCATGTGTATTTGCACTTCACATGGAGGCAGAAATACAGATTCATGCATCGCAGAGATAATCGGATGCCAGCATAGCAGGGGCACACAGATGATATCGGATGCCGATTTAACATTCAGACGAGTTTTGATCTCAGTACATGGAGCCTTCGGGCACCATCTAAATTCCTGTAAATCTTGGTTATTTGCATGACCAGCCATGATAACAATGAAATATTTTTGGTCAGAGGTGATTTTTCATTGCCCGTCCTCAAGTGTTATCTGATACAGCTTCTGATTTCCCTCTGCATCTCTTTCTTTCTCCTCGTCCTCCTCCTCTGCCTTTAGGTGGGGAATCTGGGTCTTCTCTTCATGCTGCTATTCTTTATCTTCGCAGCATTGGGCGTGGAGCTGTTTGGTGACCTGAGTAAGGCATCTCAAACACAGCGTACAACATACTGACAGACCGTCAGATTGCTCAGAAAACATATGCCACAAACACTCGCTAATTATCGAGAGCTATGCTACTCTCAGGGTGTGCTTTCTTGCATGGGGTTCTGTTCCATTTAAACTCTAAATTGCCTGAAGAGTTTGTTAAACTGATGAATTGATTCATCTAATTGGTTCTTCAGAATTACTTTTAGCCCTAAAAGAGGTCATTAAAATTTCACTCCAAAGTTCTGTTTTTTGTGGCTACATTCAATCAAGGACTGAAAGTAACAGAATAAAAGCAGCAGGTACAATTAGGCTGCTGGTTGAAAATGGACCCCCACCACCCCAAATGCCTCTGTCAGAGTTGTGGATTTCTGGATTAGCACTAAGGAGAAGATCAGAAGACTGAGACATCTTCCCTGGAAACTAGTGTTTCCTGAACAACCATTTTTTCCCAGTTGTCATTCTCCATGTTCTCAATGTAAGCTGCCCCTTACCATTGAAAGTGACACACCTCCCGTTCCGGATACTTGACTTGACGTACCTTCAATATTTCACCTCATAAGGTATTATCAACCCCACAGGGGTGTCTACAGTCCCGGGTTTCAGAACCACTGCCCTGACCCAGTAATAGGAACCATAATTGAGAAGATGAGCTGGTAATTTGAGAGATTTCATGCAAGAGAGGAATTTGTGGGTTTCTTCCCCAGGGTGTGAAGCTGCCTAGTCAAAGACCAGTAAAGGCCTGCTTGTATCTAGTTGTTTAAATTAAAATCCTCCTCCTTGATTTCCCAACCCGGTCCTCGGGGAACCCCAGGCAGTCCACGTTTTTGTTCCCTATCATCTCCCGATTTGGATGGTCTGACAGGAAGCTGGGAGGGAAGAAAATTGTGGATCATCTGTGGGTCCCTGAGCACCAGATTGGGAAACACATGCATTTAGGTTTACCTGTGGTGGGGGGGGGGGGGGGGTGTGGGCACACAAACAAACAGTAAATTAACTGTTATCTCTTATTCTCCCTGTTTATCACAGTATGTGATGAACTCCATCCTTGCGAGGGTCTTGGTCGGTACGCCACCTTCAAGAACTTTGGCATGGCGTTCCTCCTGCTTTTCAGGGTGTCCACAGGGGACAACTGGAATGGCATCATGAAGGTAAGTCGGGGGAATGAGTAACCACAACCCCCGTTAAATGTTATGCCACCTATCTCACTTCAGGCATCCTTATTACATATATATATTAATATACCTTCATTTTTTAAATATTCCAAGAAAATTTGCCCTTTAAAATTGCATTTTTGGGCAATTCTGAAATACCAACGTATCTCATAGCATTTGTGGATCTCTGGATTAGCCCTGAGGAGAAGATTAGAAGACGGAAAATTTGTGCTGCTATGAAAATAGAATATAATGCATTTTAATCTTTATATGCTAACTCAGCTTCATTTGTAGTGTACAGGTTAAAATGCAAGGTATTCTCTTGTCATAGCAGTGCAGATGCGCATGAAATAAGTACGCATTTGCACATTTACAAACAATCGATTGTCGCACGTATTGTTTTTAAATGTGAATACGTACTTGCGCACCAGTTATGAGCACCCCTGTTTATAGAACAAATACAAATAAACTGAGGATACTATATTCTGGTAAGGTGGGTGTGTGCACCCAGTGAGCGAAAATCATATTTACAGTTAATGATTCAATTTGTTAATTTGGTATTTTATTTTAGGTTCTCCCCAGTTCTAATGAACGCTACATTTTGAAGCTTTCCTGCGGTATTATATTTATATAGAACATCACTTTCTCTCATACGGCAGTCAAGTAATTGCTGCATGGAGGGAATAATCAGTTCTCCAGCCATCGATGTCAACCAGTCAGGTGCCTATTAATTCTATATCGCTTAAGAGATTGTTTGAGAAATATATCTAGGAAAACAAACACCTTTCGTAAGATATCTTTAGTCTCCGAAAGTTGCCAGGAGTCACCGTTATCAAGAAACCCATACCGGATGATTACGTAACTTGAAATCAAGGTTTCGGTCAATTTGCCATTCAGAAAAAAACAGCCACATGTCTAGTTCCTGTAGTACCCAGTGCTTCACCCACCCTCATCTGCCCTTTGCCCATGGCAGGACACACTGCGGGACTGTGCCCAGGACAACGGCCCCTGCTACAACACCGTAGTGTCACCCTTCTATTTCGTCTCCTTCGTGCTGACTGCACAGTTCGTGCTGGTCAACGTGGTCATCGCCGTGCTCATGAAGCATCTAGAAGAGAGTAACAAGGAGGCCAAGGAGGAGGCGGAGCTTGAGGCGGAGCTAGAGGCAGAACTGGAGCTGCAGACCATAGGGGGAGAGGGCGGTGTCATGGGACCACGCCTCTCTCCCTTGGCTCTGAGTGATTCTGGTGGGCCTGGGGTGCCACCCTGGATGTGCGGAGACTTTCAGGAAAGAGCCGGCCCACTGGACAGTCCTAGAGACCTTACACACATAAAGGCAGACTCCACCCTGTGCCTTGAACCACCCCGTTCGGTAAGTGACTTCCTGTGCATTCGGTCTGACACATGTCTCATCACCTCTTTAACCTTGGTTGGCGCCTCTTTCTTCATTGTAATAATTACGCGAGCGTCGACGTGTAATTGTTTTACGGTTCATTTTGAAATGCTTTGAAGGTCAGAATGAACCGGACAGCTGAAAATGGTTCGTTTCGCACTTTTTAAACTGTACATGACTATCACACTACTAATACGATAGCAGCGGTCAGCGGCAATGCAGATAAACCGCGCTACCATGGACTTGGCAGGAAATGATAACATATGTCTGTGCCAGTAATACTAGGTGGTATCCTGCCCAAGGAGTTGTAGCAGACTGTTTCTAAGCAGGTGATGTCTGGAACAGTGCAGAATGACCTACATATTCAATGTATTATAAAAGTCCAATACCTTTACCATCTGTTTAGTCAATGTCAGTGTCTTCCTCATGGTCCAGTACTGTACACTTGCAAAATATCTACTTGTTTTATTTTATTCTTGGAGAAAACATACAATAATCACATCCAATAGTCTATTCCTTAGCATCCTGCTTAAAGTACAAAAATATTTTTGAAAGAAGTGGGCATGAAGTTGCTTCGTATAAGGGTATGTTCACATTACAAGCCCCCTTGTCCAAGTCCGTTTTTTTTGTTCAGATCGGATTTGCCCACCTTAATGGTTCATATTCATAAAGTGCCCTGTATCTAATTGTCATGTGAACGCATCTGTCCTCCGAAACAGTTTGCATATGCACATCGATACGTTTTTGCAAAGTCATCCGTGTCACCAACAACAAAGAAATGCTCAGCACACACAGAAAGGCAAAGGACCACATGAATTCTAATCTGACAGTTCACATTCATGTCACATGGCCACTAATCGGATACATATCTGATCTAGGACCACATATAAAAGTGACTTGTGTCCACACAACCCTGAAAAAATCAGATCTGAGTCACATTCAAGCAATGGTGGTGTGAACATAGCCCAGGGTTGGGCAATCTTACCCAGAAATGGCCGCTGTATATGTAGGTTTTCGCTGCAACTCCCTAATTATATTACTAATTAGAGGACTGATTGGCTGAAGAGTCCTCACATCTGGATTTGAACAGCTGACCTAAAGGTTATCCCCAAAACCTGCATACACACCGGCCCTTTGCGGATAAGATTGGCCACCCCTGACATAGCCTAAGGCTTTCTCAGTCAAGCCTACTGCCCACTGGGCCAACAACAGAATCCAATTGGGCAGCTGAAGGCTCTGAATGCATGTGGATGTTTCATTGAAAAAAAGTTACTTAAACTTCAAAGTAAACCAAATTAAATATTTTAATTTAGTATTTACTGTTTTTAACACTTTAACTATGATCTTCAGGTAATTTAGGGTGATTCTGATTATTCTTAATTTCTTTTTTTGACTGAGGTCATTCCTTTCGGGACTGTAATGTCATGTTCTGATTTAAGATTCGCTTTCAGCTGATTAAGCAATACACACAAGGAGTAGCCGGAGTGAGCTCAGTTCGGTGGCTGCAGGGCAGCTGTAAGCTGGCACAATGCCAGCGTGTTTGGTCAATTGAGCTCAGGGACTGGTGCAATTCCAGTAGATCTGATTTATTCAAGTCATATGCTGCAAGGCAGTTGTCACTAAGTTTAATGACTACATCTCAGAGACTGATACATTTTTTGATACACTTCATGTCTGATCCACTCAGCTCAGAAGCTGCAAACCAACAATCAGTGTACTTCATCAGTTCAACTCTTACTGACTTAGCTGAGAGGCTGCAAAGCAGTTTATCATTGTATAGTATTATGTAGTTATTCAAGGCCAGTTTAACCAATCCAAGTGAAAAAAAGCTAGAGTCACTAGACTAATACCCAGAGCTGTTACAATGCTCTAGTGTGTACTAATCCTGTCCAGCAACTGGACATGTCAATTGCAATTCAAATCAAAGTAGATCAACCTAAAGCGGTCACCTGACAACATAACACACCATACGCAAAGCGATACAAAGAGTCAAAGTAATTCTGTAGAGTGACATCCCAGCAGAAGTCATACATGTGCTAATATCACATAATGCTATTCTGTGTGAACTTGAATTATCTGCGTCAGGGTACAAATGGGCAAGAAGAAAGGGGAAGAGAAATGAATGGATTTATGAGCATAAGGTATGCAAGAGCATGCCTGTGGGCAACTTCTTGTTCAGTGTGGGTTGAGATGGGTCCAACAGATATGCCAGAGTGAGTGTGTGAACATAATCCCATCAGAGCTGAATTTACAGTTCAGTTCCCTCCTAGGGTGAAAAAAAGCACAGAGCCAAAGGATCACAGGTTCCTATCTAAGTCATTAGCCTTACAAACCATTAAGTGACAGCAAAATCAACCAATCAAAGTCAGAGCTGAGCTCATGGAAAAACAATGGGGATCATGGTGGATGACGTGACATTTTTTCATAAAGACAGTCTGTGGATGACAGTAGCTTCAAGGAGACATTCTTTAAGGATGATTCCAGCATGAATAAATATAAATAATATATAACCAGTATAAATATAAGCATACATGAATATTTCTATATTTATGTAATAGAAATGTATTAATATAAAAATTATCTGTTTTAAACATATGACTTATATTGTGGTATATCTGGGTAGTGTCATTCCAAAGTTGCAGGGAGGATTAACTTTCTCCACTGATATTTTGCATTTTCTGAAGAGCTGAAACAGGGGATTTGGGCAGGAAGAGCATGGGCCCAATTACAGGCAGCTCAGTCTGAGGCTGCTTTGAAGCCAGGATTGAATGCGGCCTCCTTGTGAAGTATTTCCGCTCCAGAGAATAGTCCGTGCAGGCTGGGGTGTCGGCCGCCGTGACCCGCTGTGAGCTCGGCACCCTCAAGCGCAGTTTCACGCATTGAGTAAACCAGTGTTTCATCAGGAAAAAGCAATGGAGCAGTGACTTGAAATAAGGTCTTCCTAATGACCCAGGGCTGGTGCTTTGTCACATGATGTGTGACGTGTGTATTATGAATTGACCAAAAAATGGTCTTGTCAGACGAGATGCAGCTCCACATGTCTTTACAGTTTCTGGCTTCCATGAAAATGTAATTTTGAGGCCTTCAGCTTTTATTATGCATCGACTAACTTGGGTAACAGAAGGGATGTCAGAACAGTGACGTCAAGACAAGATTTTGAGTGTATTATTTTTTAACCCAAACATTTCATATAAACCTTTTAATTTCTTCTAACATTTTGCTTAATATTTATTTTAATATTTATTATAAATTCTGGACATTAAAGTAACTTTTTAAAAAATGTTATTCAGCATAGATCAAAATGTGGTTGTGATATATAATATGATTAATGACACATTCTTACTCAGGAACAAATTGTAATAATAAATATTCTAGGGTTGTATACAATATACTCAGATTTATATTCAGATTTTTTTTTTTTTAGCTCAAGCTCGAAAAAGCTAGAAATTTTCAGCCACTGTATGTTATGCTTACAGTGATTCAGTGTGCAAAAACAAAGCAGTTGCCATTGAAATGAAGCCGTGCCAAATTAATTTATATTTGGTCTGATGTAGGAAAGTACATTCACAGCTCAGTTGTTTGCCTAGACAGGATATGGTTAGTTTTGTTATGAAGAGAAAATACAACATATAGGTCAGACTTATGACATGGGAAAGAAGATACACTTCTTTCATCCTTGATAACTATTTATTTCATAATGCAGTAGGTTTATTTTTGCAGTAAATAAAACTTGTGCTTGCAAAATAAGACCCCCTTCCTTTCTGCTCCTAGCACTTGCATCGATGCATCTTAATTCACTTTGGCAGCGAGACAGACTGGTTTCCCAGCAGTACTGTAGTGCCCCCTGTTGGATTCCTTTGGATATCATTTAGAAATATAGCCAATTACATAGCAATCCAACCACTGAGATACAAATACAGCTTGAGACTTTTATGAAGGCCCTTTGGTTCTTTAATTGGGAGCTTTAGTGTACTACAAATGTGTTATTCAGTTAGGCCATATGTGGGAATACAGTGTATACAGCTCCTGCAATACAGAGTGTTTATGGATACACTGGTCTTCATAGTCTGGTATACGTAGTAGCATTCTGTTTCATGTATGCATCTTATGCCTTAACTCCAGGGCTGGGCCCATTCCGGAATGCATTCATCAATTCCAATCAATTCAGGAAATGGATCTGGAGCTGGAATTTAAATCTCCCTGAAGTTCCAACTCATTTACAGTTCTTTTCCCCCACAGTATTTTTTTCCAGTTCCAAGTCCCGTTCCATTTCCTCGTTTGGACTGGAATTGATGGACGTATTGCGGAATGGCCCCGACTCCAAATGCCAAACGCTTCAGTAACAGCCTGCAGATAAACTGAAACTCTACACTGCTCTCTCCTGTCTCTTTTTGTGTGTTTGTCCTGCCTCATGACCTCCCGGATCTTTCTCCCTGAACTTTCCCCTCCCTGCCTTCTCTCGCCTCCCCCGCCTCCTCCTTCCCATCCCGTAACATTGGCCCTCCCTCCGCGCCCCTTTGCCTTCCTGCCTGTCTTGCCTGCACGCTGGTCCCCAGCGGAGGGTCATGCTTGACTCCGTGTCCCTGGTGATCCAGGGTTCACTGGAGGGGGAGCTCAGCCTCATGGACAACCTGTCAGGCTCCATCTTCCACTGCTACGCCCTGCCCCCCCAGCCCTGCAAGTACTCCACTGAGAAACAGGTCAATCTCTCACGCCTACACTACGCTGCCCCCTGCCCACTTACCACCACTGACACCCACTCCTTCCATCTCTCTCTGTACCCCAGACCACCCGTGCTGTGTGTCCAAGTCCCCTCTCAGTCGTCCTGTAATCAATGCTTTGTGCAAGTGGATTACACAAGTGCAGCGATACTTAGTGTGCTTAGGAGTGGTGTCCTCATTCCTTGGCCCTATCAAACAATAGCCTGGCAGCCTTTGTAGCACTACCATGTGAGACAGGGAGATTCATCGTCAGGTCTGGTTCCTGGAGAACATTTTGCACAGTCTTATCCTCTTCGATATGTTGCTGCTTCCACACAGACCACTTTGGCTGGAGACCATATATGGGATCTATGCCTCTTTATCAGAGACGGGAGATAAGGAGTTATTTTGCCAGTGCGTGAGGGTCAGCAGAACTATTATGGTATAATGCAGTGATCAATAAACTAGGTGATGCCTTAAATGTGCACATAAATGTTTTTGTGTTTCTTTTTTTACCCATTCAGGATGAAATATGACTTGGAACAAGATTAGTGTGGTGAAACGATTCCATGTTAAAGCCTTTTAAAGTAAATGGAGCTTTCTAAATGCCTCAGGAGCACCAGCACTGTTTTTTTCTTTAAATTAACTGGCACCTCAACCTATGCCTGTAGGTCTCGGCCCACTCTCCCTTCTGCCTGGATTATTCCTTAGCTTGTCAGAAAGTATTTCTTCAGTTAAGTCTCCATAACCAACGCAGGTGATGAGGCCAGGCCCAGCTTGCATCTCTGGCACCTCTAACAAGGCATAGAGAAATTCTAGAAAACATGTAGAGTTTTCTGGAAGCTCTGTGCTGAGGATGCTGAGCGATTCCTGCTGATGAGTGACTTCTGCAGGCCTGCTCTGTAACGTAGTCCCAACCCCCCCACCACTCCCTGCTGTCCAACAGCCAGGGTCCTTTTCTTTGTGGGTTTGTTTTCACCACATGACTGTCTCTCCTCCATACATGTGTGTTTCTCTCTTATGGGAGTTTTACTTACACAAAAATGCTCTGAAGGCAGATCAAAAATGATTGGTTCAGAGAGATAACCAATCAGATTGTAGAAGAGGTGGGTTCAAGCAATTAGATGAGGCGAGGCCAACCAATCAGATGTCTTGGCCCCGCCTCCTGTACAATCTGATTGGTTCAGAGAGATAACCAATCATTTATTCGTTCTGCCTTCAGAACATTTTTGTGTAAGTAAAACTGCCACAAGTGTGTTTCTCACCCCTGTTTGTATATCACTCGCAGCTTCTTCCTGACACTCGCACTTCTGTGCATGTCACCATACAGGTGTGTGCATCTAAAAGTCTACCTGGGTTCCCAGTTGCTAACGTTCTGTATCCCCATTCGTCTGTCTGTCCGTGACCGCCAGGGATGGCCGTTCTCACCCTTGGCTCATCTCTTCCTGTTTAGATCCCTCTAGCGGAGATGGAAGCTCTGTCTCTGACGTCGGAGAAATCCTGGTCCTTAGCTCTGACGGACGACTCTGTCCCCGACGATTTTAACCCCTTCTTACTAACCAGTTTGGAGTGCAATGTACTCACAGTAGAGCAAAGCTCATTCTCTTCTGCGGTCCTCTTGGTCCACCCAGGGCTTCCAAACACACCTGCATTCAAGCTCCCCCTTCACCTTACCTACCAACCCAGAACGTGGCTGTCTCTGGACAGGCCGTCCTCAGTGTCGCTTCCTGTCCTAATAATGAAAGTTGCCCACTGAATGAAACATTAAATAACATTGTAGCAATGGTATTCTTACGAGTTCCTCACAACTTTGAACTGGTTCACAATTTCAAATGAATAAGCAATGCCCTTGGTGAGAATTACACTCGGGTAAAAGATTCAGAAACAGATCATTAAAGCTCTAAATTGGGATGTTCAATCGATCGTAGGGGTGCAGCTGATTTGTGCTGGTGTGCCTCCTCGGATGCCCTGGGCTTCTTAACCATACGCTTCTCTTTCTCTCTGTACACATCCCACTCTTCCAGCCTGGTGTGTGTACGTTCCAGTCCAGTAGAATAGTACTGCCCGTCTTCCACTTGGGTTCTCTGCGCCTTTCTGCCTGTCTCTTCCAACATCTCTGGATCCCATCTCTCTTCTAGCTTCTGTCTTCTGCCGTGTGCCCGTCCCTCTCTCTGTCTGTCTCTGTCTGTCTTTTTCTCTGTGTATCTCTGTCTGGCTCTGCTTTAGTGGTCGCTCCTGTTCTGGGTTCTGTCTGTCTGGTCCTTTCCGTGTTTTACATGGTGACCACCGGCTGCCTTTCCTGTCTTCTGACAGAGGCCGTGGGCAGAGCTTGCACAGAGGGGAAATGGGCACAGCCGTGATAGGGGTAGAGTCACGACTAATTCATGGCATCAAATCAGAATGAATTCGGTCAGAATAAAATGACACTGAGGATGCATTAACCTGGCTTTTTGTTATTGACACATTAATTTCAATTCAACAGGCATCTGTTATGTATATGTTTATTTATATATATATATATATGTGCAAATATTCTGTGACCAGGATGGTCCTGTTAGGATGGATTGGGAAAAGGACCACCATGCTACAGCCTGTGTCATCACTGTGTCCGTCTCCTACTTGTGGCCGGCGTGAAATGGTGCCGTCTTTCAACCATCGTGTGCCAACGCATCCAGCCTTTGTATGTCTGCCTGTTTGTGGGGAGTGGCCCTCTCGGCGTGGCCCCTGCACCCGCCTTCCGCCTTGCCACTGCACCGCTCACTCTGTCCCTCCGTCTCTAGGCGGAGCCTGTCGGCACTGGGGAGAAGCCGGAGGAGAACATGCTGAGCGTGAGAAAGGCACTAGTGGGCCGCACCCACTCCCTGCCCAATGACAGCTACATGTTTCTCCCCATGTGGGCCACGTCCAACGCAGGCCAGCACGCCTCCCCGAAGAGGGCCCAGTCAGGTATCGACGCCTACAGCTGTCACTCCCTTCCCATTCATCACACGCGCATTCCTGTGCGTGGCCGTCAAAGAAAATGTGCTAAGCTATGTATCTAGCCCGTACATTTCCACAGGGGGAAAAAAAAATGCAACAAAACAATTTAACGCATGCAAATAAAGAGTAACACGATGATAACTAAATATAGCAATAGCAAGAATGTCTTCTGTTCTTCAAAAAGTCACTGATATTTTGTTGGATAGATCGAGGAATGCCATTTTGGTTTGCAAACTTCTCCTCGGGGACACCTCAGCCATTTCTTGCATTTGTTACATTTAACCACCAGCTCTCTTAATTACTTAACTCAATTGACTGATTTTCCACACAAAGTGGGATAGTGTTTCAGTCATACAACACATGGGTGAATTGGATGGTTGCTGCAAGTATTGTTGTCACTTTAAGGGCGGCATTGAAATGACTGGGCTACACTTTAACAGACATAACGTCATACATTTTTACCAACACAAATATAATTTAAGCATTATTTTCTTTGACTTTATCTCGAGCGCTCAATGCTGCCCCCTTGTGTTTGTTGCAGGCTCCAGCAGCTCAGTGCGGTCGCAGCCAGAGGAGAGCTCCCAGCAGCTGATGGTGCCCTCTGACCTCTTTCGCCCAATCAGCCCCCACAGCCTTTCCGACTCGGAGAGCATCCCACGCATCCCTCCCCCCCGTCGAGGCCACACCTTTGCCCGTACTTTACGCAGACAGGTGAGTGCAAATTGATTTTGCACATGACAACGCAATAGAATATTTCAGTAACACAAAGAGGTATAGAACACATAGCCCTTGAGCTGTGTCAAGTACATAACAAAGGAAATTACAGAAATCTATTGCAGGATACATCAATTTTTTTCAATTATTTTACATATTATTTGAATAATATTATGATGTATTACAACAATATTACAAGGAAAAATAAAATGAGAGTATTGAGAATAACTCTCAAGATATAATTTAAATACTATCACTGGGTTCATCAGTTAAATATTATATGACATACTGTAGTAACAACTGTAGGAAGATCCTAATTATACTACAGGATATATATCATGCATGATATACGTATAACTGAGTTTATCATCATAGTATTTGCATATTCCACACAGTTTAACAGCAATATTTCACTTGGTATCTCTTATACAAACTGACAGATTAAAGAAAAGTATAGCAGTGGGTATATTACAAATGCATGTATCATATTCTAAACAACTGGCATATAAGTTTTGGTAACATGCTTTTGACTCAAATCAGTCTTTGTATGATGGTTTAAATCTTAATTTCCATATTATCACTGATAGTTTTAACTAACTATACTGTCTTTGAATTCTTTTCTCTATGTCTGTTGTTTTTTTTGCTTGGTAAATTACTAAACCCTCAGATCAGCCTGGTCCATCGCAAACCAGACCCAAAACTGCAACTCAGAGACAGATATACCTGTTTCTGAAACGGGGGGGGGGGGGGGGGGG
>JABFEA020000098.1:12590010-12605585 GCA_019775915.2 Cyphomyrus plagiostoma
CACACCCCCATGTTTCACCACCAAATGTATTGCACTGTGCAAAAGCCTCTGGCAGTCAAAGGAAATGTGATGCTTCAATAATCTTAGTGTAAAACTGCGATGTCTGTAAAAGAGTGTGAGTATAACCATATCAGAACCTCTCCTGAAATCACCCCAGCATTTACAGCAACCATCCTATTCACCCATGCAGTTTTGACTTGGCCACTAGCACACCTGATACCCCACTGACTTTGTAAACTAGTTTAATTAATTAAGTGAGCTGGTTGTGAAATTTATCAAATGCATGGAATGGCTGAGGTGCCCTCGAGGAGAGGTTAGGAAACTGAAATGGTGTTCATCTAGCCATCATGTAACCATATCAGCAACGTTTGGGTGAACAGAAGAAATTCTTGTTCGGTTTTATAGTCTTATTGGTAATTTGAAAAGGTTCTAATGTTAAATTATGATTTTTTTTTTTATCTGCAAAATATACACTTACTGCCCAGATAAATCGTTTTAAACATTTCCTTTGACTACCTATGACTTTTGCACAGTACTGTATGTCACAGGGGCTCTGCCACCGTAGATCAGGACAGGGGCACAGGGACCTCTGTTGGATAGGGAGGTCGCTGCCTGTAGAATACATTTACATTTTGTTTACACATACCATATGCAGTTGGTTAGAAACAGAGGTATTACAAATGTGATACAAGGCTGTTCCTCTACAGTGGTTGGCTAATGCAGGAGCCAGCTGGAAAATATATCATTTTATACTGAAATGCTTACTTGCCAAGACACTGAAAAGCAGGTTACCTACTACCGTTACTGGACTTAAAAAGAACATCTGCTATGATTAAGCTGAATTGCCCGAGTACAACGTCCAATCTAAATTTTTATCATGCAAAAGCATACCTCTGGGGATATTCTCCGATATCCTGCAGCATGTATTCAGACTCAGGAGGTAATACTGGATTTCTCACTGCACTTGTGAGTGCAGACTACTGGGGAAAAAAGAACAAGCAAATGTAACTTAATCTTGGTTTTTTTTATGACTCGCTGTTTATTTGGATTATTGACAAGGTCCTATGGATGGTATTTGCTTGAATTAGATTTTTTACTATAATATGTATGCTTGTCAGGGACGTAAATCTGTAAAATTATATGTAAAATTGGAATGTGGGGTGGCAAGGTAGCATGGCAAGGTACCACCACAGAATTTCTAGGTATGTCCTTTTTGCTTGTATATACACTGATATTACATTTTTCTAATTCATTTGTATAGAATTTTTTGAAAAATTTATACTGCTTCAGCTCGTTATTCAACTTAAGCACTTTAAAAAAGTGTTTCTATCTTCCTTTTTGTTAAAACACAATGCATTTTCGCAGATTGTAATGAAAAATGTAGCAAAATCAGTGAATCAAAACCAAAATCAAAATCAATGCTGCAAAATCAATGAAAGGAAATCTGGTACATCTTTTAGTCCACTAGATGTCCTCGTGGTCTCCTTTATGCTTGTGCCAGGACACCCATATGCAGGCTGTTTCAGAGCCTTCCTATCACAAGTGAGAGCAAGAGATTTGACCTTCCATGCCCGCTTTTCTGTCTTTTCCTGGCCAGCCTTTTCTGTGTCAGGCCACTGGCCAGGTCTGCTTTCTTGACCCTTGGCTTCACAGCTTCTGTCTTCCAAAACATTGCTCTCTGCATTCTTTGCCTGCAGCTGTCTGTGGGAGAGGAAAGGTCACCAGCAGAGAATTGGGCTGTCGGGTGCGTGTCCTCAAAACACCCTCAGCCCAGAAGGGCCATAAATTAGAAAAACAGCTGAAACTTTCTCTTGCCTTCATTATAAAGTTTTGTAAATAACATCCCCTTGTTTCAGCTTGCTACTATTCTCAGAAATAGCAGAGCACCTACACTACCTGTAAAAAGTTTTTGCACGCACTGAGATTTTCTTCATGTGCATGTTATTTACTTAACATTTACTAAAAATACATTCAAGATTCTTTGTTAACAAAGATATTTACAGTATGTTCACCATTTGACTACCTTTACTACAAAAAATGCCATATCTTTAGTTCACCAACATAGCCTCCTGTAGCAGTTATAACAGCAGAGAAAATGTCACTCAACTTTCCAGTGATTAACAAAAATATGAAAAAAAATATGAAAATAATTCAATCAATTTATTAAATAAATGGAAAAATGGTATAAACCTGTGATGTGCAAGAACTGGTAGTGTACATGTCTCCTTGCACCAAAGAAATTTGCCTGAAATTCCATGTTTTTTTTTCCAGTTCAATTCAAGCAGTGAAATCTGAAAGCTGTACTCTCTTCGCAGTCCAAATGTGACATGTCTGTAAATACATTATGTCCCCCCAAATTCCCCACTCGAGTTGTGTTGTGCAATGTGTTTTTTTTTCTCAGTGTCAGCTGACCAGTGTGTGTGTGTGTTTTTTTTGACAGCCTCTGATTTTCATCTGAAGGAAAGTCAAGCTGCTGTGATAATTGGCTTGCACATCTTAGTGTTTGGTACTCAAGCTGAGCACCCTGTTATGTGGAGTAGAAATTAGTCACTTATTATTATTATTTTCCGTAATGGTAGCACGTAGTTCCTCCTTGAAACTTCGAATTCATGGAGGGAACTGATGTTATATGTAGTGCGATTCATGTATTGATGAGTAGAGATTTTACAGTTGAAACAGGTCATTTCTAACACACTTTAGGTTTGTTTGTTAAGCTAAGTCAAGTGGGGGCAGGGAGGAGGGGTGGCACATATTGGCACACAATGCAGAAGTCAACAATGAAGGAATGTTTAGAATGGGCAATGATGGAAGCTGCAGAGCATGTAAGCTGTGTCATCATGCTAGCTTTCTGTTTTTGAGTACAGACTTGTGAAAACACTCATAATCTCAGAACGACTTTGTTTTTATTAAAAATTTGACAGCTTGCACACATCAATCCCTGAAACAAATCCCTATGAATTCATAAGGGTTTCACCACTACAAGCCATCCCCTTTGACCAGTTCACACTAACCAGTCTCCCTTTCACCTCCCCTTCCCCACCTACCTCACCGCCCACTCATTCCCCCTATCGCTCCAGGTGGCTGTGGTCAATGACTCGCAGGAGGCACTCTGTACAGAGGCAGAGGAGGCTGGCAGAGCACAAGGACATGGGGGCTTGTCCGTGGCACCTATAGGCTTCCCTACCCAGCAGAAACAGCAGCACCAGCAGCCCACGGTCCTCCTGGTTCCTGCCACCCCCGGGGCCTCCCCGAGTCCTACCCGCTCCAGTGTGCACACCCAACACACCGTCCACAACCAGCGCAATGTCTCCAAGACCCCCCCGCCCCCTCGCCTCCCCGTGCCCCCGGTGTGCAGCAAGACCGAGGAGAAGACCGAGGACGACTCGGTGGACCAGGAAGTGTCCCGCATCATCCGGGCAGGCTTAGTGAGCAGCGCCGGCGGAGATGGCGGCGGGAGTCACAGCCCCTACCGGAGGCAGCTAAAGAAGTTCCACAGCGCGGACACACAGGGCCGGCGGGTGCTGCTGGCGCGGCCCGCCTCCTGGCTGGACGACCCACGGCGGCACTCCATCGAGGTGTGCTCCTCGGTGGAGAGCAGCCCCCAACGCAGCCCCCAGCGTAGCTCCACCTCCTCGGGCTTTGTGTCGCGTGCCGACAGCCTGCAGCAGGCGGTGCCACTCCTGCCCTCCTCTCCCCGCCGCAAGAAGAAGATGAGCCCCCCCTGCATCTCCGTGGAGCCACCCGAGACGCAGGACACCACGCTGGCCGGCCAGGACACCTGCCTGAGGCGGCGGGCGCCCTCCAGCGACTCTAAGGACTCCTTCGACCTCGGGAGCGGGGATGGGTCGCTCCAAGATCCCGCTCCCACCCCTAAGCTATTGACTCTGCCCAGCTTCTCCTCCCAGAAAACGAGCGCCGAGCACTGAGCACTGAATCGCAAAGGCAAGCGGGAATACACTGACCATGATAGTCATAGTAACTATACTGTAGAGTAATAAAGATGATAATATTTACAGCGGTACCTATCCATGATCATCGAGTAATGACCATCTTTTGTCTTTTTTCTGTATTGATAAAATAAAGACATACAGAAGAAAAAAAAAAACTGCTTAAATAAAAACGTGACTGTTCCTCTTCCAAGACACTTGCAAAAGTCTGCAGGTGAATCCCAACACCTCGTTCAGAGAAGTCGGCACAAGGCCCTGCTTGGGGCGCCCTCTGCTGGCTCCTGCTAGGCTGCCGGCTATGGTACTGTAGGACTCTGGCCAGAACAGGGCCGCTGTGGAGGTACAAAGCAATATGAACGTTTTAGAGACACTATTTTCTTAAATTATTTGGTCATAGTGTTTGTACAGGATGTAGATTTTTTTAATTTCATTTTATTTTTATTTGTTTTTTTTGTGATTTTTTTTCAACGTTAAATTGTTGTTTGTTTTATTTTTTCACCATAGGATATTTTTAGCGTTGTTGATTTAACAAAGGAAAAAAAAGAAAGACATTTTCCAAAGTGCTGAGACCCATGTATTTGTAGGGATAATACAAAAAGTGAATTATTAAACTGTTCATCAATTTTTAAGCACAAGAGCAAACCATAGTGCATTGAACATTCACATAAAATAGAAATGAATACATTGTTTTGCATTTAGGAATACTATCTGTAATGAGTGGGGAGGACAGACTTGTGGGCAAGCTTCACAGAAATGTGCATTTAAAAGTAAGCTACCAAAGAAAGTGAGATTGTACGGTGGTGATGGAAACATGGCCCCAGACCGGTAAAGCTAAACTGAGAGTGATGCTAACACACCTGTTCATTACCGAACAGTGTTCTGGAGACCTTAAACTTTACATGCGTAACATTCAACACGAAAATTGGGCGGGGTTTCCACTTGTGTGCTTATCTGTGGTGCTGAGTTCAGTTTCAAGTGTCATTTGTAAATTAGACGTTCAAATCTGGCAATGCCATTAGCCTTTTGCTAAACTTTTAAATTGTTTGTCTGCCTCTCTTAATTTAGCACAACCTCTTATGTAAGCTCCATCAGGAATATATGTATTTTTGCATTTAGTTTTAATTCACATATATTTCCCTTGAGTAAGCTGAAAAAAAAGTTAAAATCAGAAGTATGAACAGTTTGGATAGTAATTCAAAAGCTTTTATGTGACATAATTTGCACCAGTAAAAAATGTACTCTTCTATGTTGTTGATTTTTTGAGCTTAGATTATCCCCCCAGATTTTGATACAGATCAGTATTTATACTTAATATGTAAAAACTTGGCTGGATATAGAGAAGTACCGTGCAAAGAGGAGAGCAAGAACGGTTTGTCTGTGCCTAGAACACATTAGTGATAGTCTGACTAATGTCTAGCATACCTAGTTATTAAAACATTAAACCGTTTAAAAAGAACCATTCCCGTGTGCTGTTTTGATTTACATTTAATGTAAATTTAATGATTGCAACAGTGAATGCAACTTCCTTGCCTCTGCATCTTCAGACCTTGACGTAGGTGAAGGAAAAAACAGAGCCCTCTTTCAGTTTAGTTCAGTTTAGTTCAATTTAATTACTTTATTGTCATTGTGTAACATAACAAAATTACTTTTATGACAACCTCAAAGATGCATTTAAAGAATTCAGATAGTTAACAACACAATTAATACAAAATAAAAGCTAAAATTAAAATCAGTGCAAATTATTCAGTCACGTACATTTATCTAAATCGCTCTGCTGATGGGGCACCAGTACATTTTCGGACTTCTCTGAGATGGAGATTAAATTAATGAGATGGAGATTAGCAATTAAATAAGAAATAGCAATTAAATAAGAAATATACTCACTTTTTTTTCTCCATCTTTTTTCATTGTAAAAGTCTCGTTCACCAAAACACTACGCCATTTTCATTATTTTTCCGCACTTTTTAAAATGATGTGTCGTGCTCAGAGACCAGGGCCTGAGGTCTTTCTCAAAAAAAACAAAAGAAATCCAGAAATCTTTTGAAATCTGATTGAGCTCCTTAGGCCTGAACGGCATGTTAAGAGGATTCATCCTTGGTCTTCCCACTTGTGAGAGTAATCCCGTAACTTTCTTTCCTTTGAGCTCCATGCATTATGGCATCTGTTCTAATTGAGACTTAAGTTGATGATACGCACAGCAACCTTTACAGCAATTGCCAACCATGTGAGATAAAGGACAATTCATCTGGATCTGGATGATCACGAAAATCTGCCCATTGCCAATCCAAGATTTTCAAGTAGATATTTGTTGGCTAATATCACTGGGAATGTATTCAAGCAATATTTGTCAGCAACCTTGCCTTATGCATCGTCACCCTTAGTTTTCTGAAATCATCCCAAACTCTATTACCAGGTTGCCTCTCCCCATTTGTGTGGTCACCTCAATGTGTACCTTTACCATCATACCCCTCCAGCGTGTCCTGGGTCTGCCCCGGGGCCTCCTCCCTGTAGGACATGCACGGAAAACCTCTCCGGGTAGCCGCCCAGGAGATATCCGCACCAGATGTCCAAATCACCTCAACTGCCTCCTTGTCGTTCTTGGAGAAGCAGCGGATCTACTATGAGACTCTCCCGGATATCCAAACTTCTCACCTTATCCCTAAGGGAGAAACCTCATTTCGGCCATCTGTATTCGCAATCTCATTCTTTTGGTCATTACCCATAGCTCATGACCATAGGTGAGGGTAGGGATGAAGATGGACTAATAGATCGAGAGCTTTGCTTTCCGGCTCAGTTCTACCTTATCCGCAACAAACTGGTTAAGCGCCTGCAAAACTACAGACGCCGCTCCAATTCATCTGTCCAGCTCTCGATCTCGCTTACCCTCACTAGTGAACAAGACCCCGAGATACTTGAGCTCCTCCACTTGAGGCAGTACCTCTTACTTGACCTGAAGAGGGCAATCCACCCGTTTCCGGCTGAGAATCATAGCCTCGGACTTGGAGGTGCAAATCCTCATCCCCGCCGTTTCGTACTCGGCTGCGAAACACCCCAGAGCACACTGGAGATCCCCAGTAGATGAAGCCAACAGGACGACATCGTCCGCCAGAAGCAGCGAAGGAATCCTGAGGCAACCAAACTGGACACCCTCAACACCCTTTCTGCACCTAGAAATCCTGTTCATAAATATTATAAACAGGACCGATGACAAAGGGCAGCCCTGGCAGAGCCCAGCCCATACTGAGAACACGTCCAACTTATTACCAGCAATGCAGACCAAGCTTCTGCTCCGTTCATACAGGGACCGAACCGCCCATAATAGTGGACCCCAAACCTCATACTCCCAAAACACCCTCCATAGAGCATCTCGGGGAACCCGGTCGTAAGCCTTTTCCAAGTCCATGAAACACATGTAGACTGGATAGGCAAACTTCCAGAACTCTCGCAAGGGTATAAAGCTGGTCCAATGTTCCATGTCCAGGACGAAAACCTCATTGTTCCTCCTGAATCCAAAACTAGACACTCAATCTCACCTTCCTCTCCAATACCCCAGAATAGACTTTCCCAGGAAGGCTGAGAAGTGTGATCCCCCTATAGTTGGAACACACCCTCCGGTCCCTTTTCTTAAATAAGGGCACCCGCACCCTGGTCTTGTTGCGGCACTGTCCCTGATCTCCACGCACTATTGATAAGGTGTGTCAGTCATGACAGTCCCACTATATCCAGAGCCTTTAGGTACTCCAGGTGGATCTCGTCCATCCCCAGGGCCCAGCCACCACATAGCTCTTTAACTACCCTGGCCACCTTAGCCCCAGTGATGTCCAAATCCACCCCAACCTCCTCGGGCTCTGTGCCCTCAGATATTTCAAAGGCAGTATGTGTAGATGTATCTGAGGCAGAGTTGATGAGGTCCTCAAAGTATTCCTTCCACCTCTGGGTGATGTCCCCAGGTGAGGTCAACAGCACCCTTTCCCCACTATAAATAGTAGGAACCAGGAGCTGCTTCCCCCTCCTGATATTCCGGATGGTTTGTCAGAACTTTTTTGAGGCCGACCGAAAGTCACTTTCCATGGCCTCACCAAATTGTTGCCATGCCCGGGTTTTTGCTTCCACAACCTCCTGAGTCCGCTTGGCCTGCTGGTACTCGTCAGCTGCCTCCAGAGACCCCCAGGCTAATAATTCCTGGTAGGCCTCATTCTTCAGCTTGACAGCCCCGCTGACCTCTGGTGTTCACCATCGAGTACGAGGGTTACTGCCACGACTGGCACTGACCACCCTGCAGTTACAGCTCTGTACAGCCGCTTCCACAATGGAGGTCCAGAACAGTGCCCATTCAGACTCAATGACCCCAACCTCCCCCGGTATGCAGTTGGAATTCTGCCGGAGGTGCGAGTTAAAGCTCCGGCAAACAGGACCCTGTGCCAGATGTTCCCAGCAGACCCTCACTATACGCTTGGGCCTACCAGGACTGACCGGCTTCCTCCTGAGCTAACTCACCACCAGGTAGTGATCAGTTGACAGCTCTGCCCTCTCTTTACTCAAGTGTCCAAGACAGAAGGCCACAGATCAGATGATACAATTATGAAATCGATCATCCACCTGTAGCCCCAGGCTTATTCGTACCATGTCCATTTATGGACACCCTTATGCTCGAACATGGTGTTCGTTATGGACAAACCATGCATTGCACAGAAGTCCAATAACAGAACACCACTTGGATTCAGATCTGGGAGACCGTTCTTCCCAATCACCCCCCTCCAGGCCGCACTATCGTTGCTTGTGTGAGCGTTGAAATCCCCCAGCAAAACAATGTGCATAAGCACAGATGACAGTCAGAGACCTAACCCCGACTCAAAGGCGCAGGAAGACAGCCCTCTCATTCACTGGGGTAAACTCCATTGTTAATGCACTGAGCTGTGGGGCCACCAGTAACCCCACCTTAGTCCAGTGTTGCTCACCTGCTGCAACTCCAGAAGAAAAGAGCATCCAGCTCCTCTCCAGGAGATTGTGTTCAGAACCAAAATATAATAATATATGATAATATAATGCACCTTAAAATTGACCGATAAAGCCACCACAGTAACAACCTACTCCCCCTTTACCAACAGCGCTCCGGCCCTCACTCTGAAAGGTAAGTTTTACCGCTGGCATCCCACACTTTGGTTAGCAGCTTATTGATATTCTGTGGTTTTTAGTTCCCTTTTGTTCCTCTTTAAGTTCCAAAAAAATACCTTAAATGGCCCACTTAAGGAACCCCCTACCTATGTCAGCCTAGAGCGCTCAGAGAGGTTAGTCAAAGTTGCCAAAAGTTTTTGGTGATCTTCACTTTTATCTCCCATGCTAGGACAATGTAGCCTTTTATGCTATTTGTCATTGATCTAACCATACTGAGGCTTCTTACTGACTCTCCTCTCATTTTCCCAAGAGTTTGGTTTTATCAACTCAAAAACTAGACTAATTCTGCTGGCTTTCAGGGAGTTTCAGGGAAACATGTACTTCAAAAATACAACTCACTCTGAATGGATGGTATTAATTAAGGACTGTTCACAGTATTATGTTTCAGCATGTCATCTAGTTTCTTCAAGGTGCTCCATGTTTTTGGCCTGTCATGGTCACTTAAGAATGTCTGTTTAAAACAAATCCACTTTGCAAGTGTTTCCTGTTTATTCTGCCGCCATTGTTTACTTGTCCCTCAGAGATGACATGCTGCTCTTCCAGGGAGGTCCCGAGTATTACATCTAGTCCCTTTGTGAACGATGCTTCTCCGGGGATTTTCAGGAAATCACTGGGGTCACCATCACGGCTTCCACCAAATGGTGTGCCAACGCCTGAAATCTGAGAGTACAGCCATGCTTGTTTTCAGGTTTCATTCTCGGGGATTCAATCTCCTGTTTTGCATTATGTGTGAAGTCTTTAACATAAGCCAGATTTGTTTGCGTCTTAGGCAATAATGTCCTTGGGGATGCACTAAGCTAGCTTTTGTCTCCGTTATACATGCTAATACTCTAGTGTCAAATAAATCCCTGCTAAGCAGATTAAATTTCTCATTTTCATTCTGCTCATTTTTTTCCACAAACACTGTAAGGTAAATGTTTCAATTAATTCCCTAGCAGCTCAGTCATTGACGTGGTACCCCCATATTACCTGTGCCCCATCTTCCACCGCTCCCCCAGTTTTGATGAAAACCAGGGGCTAGTTGGAGTTACCAAATTGCCCATAGGTGTGAGTGAATGGTGTGTTAGTGTGCCCTGCATTGGGTTGGTGCCCCATCCTGGGTTGTTCCCTGCCTTGTGCCCGTAGCCTCCAGGAGAGGGTTCAGAAGACAGATGGATGGATATTATTTTCATTCATTCATTTATTTATTTATTTTTTTTGCTTTATTTCAAACTTATGTAGCCAGCACCCACCCCCGCAGCATAGCTGATATTATCCCAGTGCCACCTTCCCTCCATTATGTCTCACAAGCAATAGACAATGGAACCACCTGAGGTTAGCACCAGGCTTTCGGCACATCCGGGTCTATTGGTGGGCTCCTCCATTATGACGTTCCTAATTACATCACGTCCATATCTATCGCATACTGCAAGCCAAAAGAAAGCCAGACCGTTTCAAAAAATTAACATGAGTACGGTTCTCAAAGACACCAAGCACCAGACTGCACTGGTGTGGGTTCCTGGACTGCAGTACACAGCAACTTGTCAAAGTTATTAAACAGACCTGCATCCATATTTCTCTGGGATATAATTTGGAGATAATTGCTGTTCTCCTGGACCTTTTCCTGGACTGCTCAATAGCTTAACTCAATAAAGAGACAGCATGGGCTCTTTGAAGATAAACACCTTCACAACATTTTGCTCCCAAAACCATCCCATTGTCATATTGATTTTGCAGCCGTAAGCATGTTTAATTTCTGTTGAAGCATCTGTGATGTTACTGTGAGGAGCAGAGCGATTGTACATAGAGGCTTGATAAAACAGTTGCCAGGAAACAACTGAAAAAGCCAAAAGCAGTATGACAGATAATGATGGACCTTGTTTACTGGCACCATGCTATGTATGAGCCTCTTGGGAGGTCCCATCTTATTCGACAGGCCAAGGTAGAGACTGCATTCTCATCATTACTGACACAGCTCTCACTGTGCTAACGCACAGATACGGTGCTGTGGCAACAGGAAAAATCTATCACCTCACTGTACTAATCTGGCAGGACAGACAATAACTGTTTCTTCTGTGTAGATGATGAAATGTGAAAAATTTTATTACAAAACAAATTTCAGAGTCAAGTACTGACCCATGGTAACTTCTTTGTGTCTCCTCACGTGTCATTTGCATATTTTCATGGGAACAGTTAATTATTTAACACCAGATGATCCAGCACAAGCTTCAATATTTGTTTACCTCATCCAGAGACATTTTCTGAGCTCAGACAGTTTCTCAGAATGCCATGTAACCGACCAGGAAATTTCCTTTTTAGTATTTTCTCTAGAAGTACAAGTAACTACAGGGTCATTAAATTTGATTCTGACGCAGTTGTCTCATATGTTATTGAAGAGTTTGTAAATTTGATAATTAGCAAATTTTAATTGCAAATAAATTCTTATCATTAGCATTCTGGTGGCGAAATATAAAATATGTACATTGAATTGGTTTTTGAATTGCTGCAAGATTTCTAATAAGAGCACCTGTGTGATTCTAACAATCCTGAATAGAAGACTCCATCCTTAGCTTAAAATAAAACTGACTGCTCTATTTTCTCTGTTGTCAAGGAGACCTGCGGCTCCTCCATAACTTGACCCCAGTTCTAGTAATCGCTTCTTTTAGCAAAAATGTTTTCAGCTGACCTGCACCACACTGTGCACTTTAAGTTCTATGAGTCGGATCGATCATAACCTGCACTCACAGAAAAGACACTAGAGACAGGGATTGGCAAACATCAAGCACGGCTTCGCCATCTTCAGAAATGTCCGACTGCATGCAAAACCTCCTAAGGCTGCAGCACAGCTTGCTTTACAAAACAGAGCACAGTGGTACCTGATGATACAGCAGCTGCCCATCTGAATGACTCTTCAAAATAATACCCAGCTATACTCAAGTAACCGATGCTGATTCTTTTTCCTAGTTTGCATGCACTGATGATTTTTAGAGAACCCCACTGTTTGGTTCACCTGAAAACGTCATTGAGATAACAATGCTTTCGCTTAACCATGCAAGAAGTCAAGAGATTAAACAAAAACTTAAAAAGCAGGAATCCGAGGCACAAAAAGTCCTGAATGAAAAGTCCAACTTTAAGGTACCTAAAGATACTTCTCCAGGCCCTACGCATAAAGAACAAAACGCTGAAGTATCTCGAACTTTAGACATGTCAATAGCATGAAGCAATTAGGGTTTTGTGCTTCAAAGAGAAAGTACAAGATAAAAGTGGGGCAACAGTTCTGCTTTATCAACTATCTAAACTGTAAAATATTTCAACAAAATCAGCACTTCAAATGTTCAACATAAGCAGGTTACTTAACATATAATCCTTTGAAGTCTGATGAAGATCTAAGGGACAGACCTATTCAATGAAAAAAATGAAACAAGATCTTTATGCCACTGATATTTCTAACCAAGTTGAAGAGCAGACCGCTTTGAAATGGAAAAAAATTTTTAAAACATTTAACCATTCTTTGGGGCCCATGATAGCATATCATATTTGACCCTAACCCAGACAATTCCAATTAAATTCCAAATTTTCTAGAACCACTGTCACTCAGGATCCCTTAGAACCATCCTAAACCCTCATTTTTCAATGTCAATAAATAATACAAATGAATTAAACAAATATGACTGAAAAATATAGGGTGCAGCTCTACCCTGAAAATGTTTATATCTTCACATTAGTCATTTCCTCAATTTGCCATGAAATGAAGACAAACAAAAGCAGCCATTATTCAATAACCCCCAATGACTATTTGGAACTCTCAGGATTGAATTTGTAATCTTTTGCTTTGTGTAAATGTTCATTTGTGAATGTTTTTCACACAGTGATGGGTTTCTTGCTCTCGAAAAGCGCATGCCATCCCCACAGTTTCCTAGGCCGGTAAAGCAGTAATTTGAGGCTAGATTTCTCAGGAGACCTCCTCGGTACTCTCCTTATCAGATTCAGTAAATGGCCACGACTCAAGCTCAGTAGTGGAAATTAGCCAAGGCTCTGATTTTATCCAGTCGCAGCACGAAGCTTGGGTCCAGCTTGGGCCTTTTTGGAAATTGTGTGTTTACTGTGGCTTGCACTGAGCAGCTAGAACTTGTAAATGGTGTAGCTCTGATTTGAGCATGGCGGTAAAAGATCTTGGACTTTTATGGGGATTATCAAGGACAATTATTACACAATGCACTTTTCAGGGACTATTAGCTAATCAACCAAAATACAAAGCTGGGGAATTAGTGTCCTTCCTGGTGATTAATTTCCTGGTGTTTTACAAGAAGCAGCCAAGACATATAGAAAATGTGCCAGGTTTCTTGCTATCAATGATGCATGAATTGCCTGATAATTAGACACACTGTAAACAGCAGCTCTCTCATGTTCCTGCTGAAATCTTACGTACGTGAATGAAGTGTTTCCTGTTATTGCCGGTTGCTCTAAAAATCCAAGACCGGAGAAACGATTGTCATGTTTTTTATGTCAGCAAGCAGTTCCAGCGCCTTCAGTAACATATGCATATACCTTTAAATTCATTCTATGATATTGCACAAATCTGTCATTTATCTTTGGGCGGTGTGTGGCTTAGTGGGTTTGGATTTTGTGTCTGTGATGAGAAAGTCAGTGGTTTCACTCCCAAGTCGGCAGAGTGATTTCACTGTTGGTGAGCAAGGCCCCTTACCCCCAATTGTTCCAGGGACTGGCTGGTCCTGCTTTCTCAAAATGTACATTGTTTTGCATGAAAGAATCTGTTAAATAAATAAATGTGAACTGTTTAGTAAAGAAAAGTTGTCTGACTACCGTAGTCCAGAGCCTTTTCCAGTCAACTATTCACATCTGCTCCATATTCAGGAGAAAAGCACCAAGTGAAAAACAGACCAATCAGAATAACACTTGTGTGAACCCCATTTACCCATGACCCAGAGCTCGCCACACCTAGGATGCAGCAGAGAGTGCTGGATGTCTCCGGCAATCGCAGGGATGTGCTGGAACCCAGGCCAAATAATTGGGGGCATTTCCTTTGCTAAAGAGACAGATGTTCTGCCTGAGATAATTGTGGGCAGGGAGGCAGGAGACTGAGGTTCTCTCCTGGAGGGGCGAAGCTGCCACAGGCCACAGGCAGATGGAGGAAGTGCGGCTCATCCATCATTGGCCTTCCCAGGACTGGGTGACAGGGTGTCTGCCACACAGCGTGTGGCACTGCCTGCTCTACCATGAAAGAAACCGCCGGCTCAGTAACAGATTACATCTTTCCCATTTCCGCTGGCATCTTCCCTGCCATGTCATTCTTCACGTCCTAACAAGGTCTCAGGGTTAACCAGTGAGTTGTTAGACAACTGGAAATGGCTCCCAGTGTATACAGCAAATGAATTATAGCGGTAGTCCGTATCTTCTGAAGAAGTGTTTCCCAGTCCAGTCCTCGGAGACACACAGACAGTCCATGTTTTTGCCCTGCAGTCCACATAGGGAGGTGGGAGAGAGCAAAAACATGGACCATCTCTGGGTTTCTGTGGTCCAGGTTTGGAAACACTTCATGGAATTCCTTCACAGCCTGAGCTGTTCTAACTTTGGGTTTTCAGATACAAAACTTCAGGCTTTCTGATACAAAACAATGGGATCTTATAAATATACTAAAGGGTTTAATTGATCCATAAAGCTGTATTTCTTCCTACGCCCCACCAGGCCTTTTTATGGGGCTGGGTTTAGAGCCCAAACCTGCTGATTTTACCTGTGGTTCCTCCAGCCTGAAAAGTCAGCAAGTGTTCCATGGACTAACCATCAGCCTATTCCAATTTTTTGTTGGCTGTTTTTTCCCCAGACAATTTCACAGATAATTACTCTTTTTCTTACATTCTTTTTCATAAAACCTAACATTTTATCATTCAGTGGGATCTTGCACACAACTAAAACATTCTAGTCTACAAGAATTTCTGTATATATTCAAAATAATCTTTAGTAAATATGCAACAGAAAAGATATACATTTTCATGGGTGCAGATAGGTTGCAGTCTCCTGGTTTTGTATGACTTCTTCCATGATGCTTCAGAAATCAGACCTGATTGGCCATAAAGCTGGAGAGGAACAGCCCCCACAGAGACACCCCCACTCATGCTCACCTAGGCTCTAGAGACTAGGTTTTGTAATATAAAGAGCTGCAGATCTTTGAGCCTGTTAGAGTCTTGCCTGCTGACTTTGTGTTGGTCCTGCTTCAGTTATCCCTGTTCGATTCACAGAAGCCGATTACACCTAACCTCGCGGCGACCAAGGGGAGGCGGTACCATACTCGACTGTGATATGCAGCGACAAGCGTCTGTGTTATGCAAATTGAAGTCCATCCATCCATCCATTGTCCAAACCGCTTATCCTACGGGGCCGCAGGGGGTCCGGAGCCTATCCCGGAAGCAACGGGCACGAGGCAGGGAACAACCCTGGATGGGGGGCCAGCCCATC
>JABFEA020000098.1:12605685-12633935 GCA_019775915.2 Cyphomyrus plagiostoma
TACCCGGAGGAAACCCCACGACAACACGGGGAGAACATGCAAACTCCACACACATGAAACCCAGGCGGAGACCGGAATCCGGGTCCCAGAGGTGTGAGGCAACAGTGCTAACCACTGCACCACCATGCCGCCCCCCAAATTGAAGTCCACATGTTGAAATGGATCTGCAGAAAGCAAGGTGGACCTGAGGAAATGGGGATGAAGTTAGAAATAGGTACAAAAAATAGTAAAGAAACTCAAAGTATAAGCACCCCCAGGGGTCTTTTTAGCAGATGTTTTGTATGCGGTGCTTGTGGTCATTGATGCAGGTTGCGCGTCTGCTGCGGCCCCATCGAATATCAGCAACAGGCCCATGAGGGCTGGGGGGAAGAAGCCAAGGGCAGTGCAGCTGTTACCGCAGAAACAAGCTAATGCAAGTAACACGTAAGGGATTTTATTTACCCTTTTTCACACTTTAGACGCACCTCACCAGTCCAATTTGATCGATAGCGCAGTATAATCATAAGTACAACAAATCCCGCAATGCTACAGTGCCGAATATATAATAAAAGTATAATTCTGACGGGGCAGAAATTCTCCACGATAAGCTTTAAGCAAAGACAAAGAGTAGAATACTTATTAGAATTGTCTCTCCCACCTGGGACATTTTCTCTATTATATCTTAAGGCTCATGTATTACTGGAATAGCCTGGAGTAATTATTAATTATCAGTCTTTCATGTAATTTGGGGAAGTATTTCCTATTATTCTTTGTTACTGAGTACATTGGGTACCGGAGGGAAGTAAATAATCATATCTCAGCATCTACAGTGAATTCCAGCAGTTCGGCATCCCTCACTGTCTGCTCAGTGTGCTACTGTGATGCGCAATAAAAAATGCTTAAAATGAGAGTCGTTGCAGAAGAAAATGACACATTTAATACCTAACAGTGTCTTTGCACCCTCTGCATGGCCATTGTTTAGCCTGACATCACATTAGTCTCTTAATGTTCAGCATTATTTTGAAATGTTTTTTTAGCAATGCAGAACATTTTACACTGAACTGTCAATTAACATAAAAAAACTATGTGTTTAATGTGTTTAATCTTTAAGCATGTTTTTTAACTGATGCCAATAGTCTCCACAGTAGATACCTGAATATATCAGAGAAATTTAAGAAATTGCCAGTAAGTAATGCTGTTTATGTTCAGATGTGCTTAGCTGAGTTTACCAACTACCAACAGTGACAGTTTTTTTATATCTTACCATTTAACATATTTATCAGATACTTCTGTCTAAAGTGACATACAGGTGATATATAAAAAAACATTGCGACTATACGTGCCGTTAGGGGGTCAATTTGGCCTAGGTGCAGCTAGGCTGAGCTTCCAGTGAACGCCCAGGTACAAGGGCAAGCAGTTTAGGGGCTGGAGCTACATAACAACATCTAACAAAGGTGGAAGATAAAGGTAGTGTTCACTAACCAGAAGACACGCTTCACTTAATGACCTACCTGTTTAACGACTGCCTGGATTTACGACCAGCTCTCCGACCAGTCGATACGTAAGAGCTGATTTCCTCTATTCTTTTTGTTACAGTATACCGTACACTACTGTAAGAAAATTTATAAATATGCTAAAAATGCTATAAATGGTGCAAAGTTGACATTAAAACAACATTTATAGATAGTTGACACAAATCCACACAATCCAGTACAGTATACTTGTAATATCAGGAAGGGGTAGCTCCTTGCTTATTGGCCAATTTGCTTAATGACCTGGTCATAAGAAAGGAACTGGGTCATTAAGTGAGGAGTGTCTGTAGTTGCTTATCTGTAAACATATCATAGGTAATGAAATATTGTCTCGCTTTTGCAAAGATGGGAGCAGAATCAAGCACTAAACGTATCCTTAGCAGAATACAATTTACAGTAATTTATACATTTTAGCAGAAGTTCAGTGAAACTGACTCATGTTGTGTTACTCAACAGCACAACAGCTACGCCCTTCCTGACACTTGGACTAATATCTTAAAGGCTGAGGTTCCAAAAAATTGCTCTTCGTTGTAAAATGGCAGAAAAAAATAGCACAAAATTAGGGTCAAAAAAGGAGTAAAACAAAAACCTGTTCAAGTGTGAAAGGACTTCACAGACAGTAAACACGACATCTCATTTCAGTAAGACCAATGGGGTCTTTATCCTGCTTTACCCTCAACACTGCTAATAAGAGAATAAATAGTCGAGTCCAGACCAATGCTGATGCATTCTTCCAGTCTAGGAAAGGCTTTCTGTCTCTTCAGTAATCTCATATTTCAGTGTTCATACTCGAGCTAATGGCATCCTCAAAATACCCACTCATAACACATTAACAATTTATGCATAATCTGTCATTGCAGTGCCTGCCAAACTCTCACAGGCAATTACATTGTTAATTCAAGGCCACTTATGTGCCGTCAAGGGAAGGTTTGAATATTTCTAGTGCCAAAAACAAGTTACGGACACATTGAACACTGTCTATCATCATCTTGTTCAAACTACCTGTATGTGCACTTTCATACAAAATACAGATTAAAACTAACGTCAGTAATAAATTTAATTTGCATATTATATATTTTTATTGGAATCTGAAGGCACACTGTGACACAGTGTGCTACATCCAATTATTCTCCAATTTTTTAGGACCCCAGTCACTCAGTAGTCCTAAGAATCGTCCTAACATTCCCCCCAGTGCACCTGGTTCCATGTTTGTAACGTGAATGCATTTCTCATCAAGATGTCCTTTAGCAAATATCAGCAGCATAACAAGATGCATCAGGGTAGTGCGTGTCTATTTGAGAGCACGTGTTTGTTGGCATTCAGATCCTTCGATCAGGCTCCAAACACAGATTCTAAGAATCACATCTGGTTGACTCACATTAGGAGACAGGAGCTCTTGAGTATCTGCTATCCATGCACAGTGTGGGGTGAAGCTGTTTTCCAAGTAGCAGGAGCTATCAACCACCACTGCTTTGTGAGTGCTAGTGGTCCTATGGTTGTAGCACCAGGGACTAAGAGACTGAAAAAAAGCAGAATTTCTATACAATTTATAAACAAGAAAGACACTTTAATTTCGTCAACATGGGAGTTCTTTCCGACTGTTGCATTTTATTTACATATAAAATGTAACTGAATAACTGAATAACTTCTATTCAAAACAATGTGAACGAATTGTTCATTAGATATACTGAGAAAGGCCAGCCTAATGTACATGGGTTGCCGTTGCAGGCATTCTTTCAGAAAGCAGGAAAAACACCTGATCGTTTACATGCATGTCCACACGCACGTGTGAAAAAATAGTCACGCATGGATGGCTCCCTATCTGCCACGTACAGTACAGAAAGTCTGCCGGTGTATCTTCTTAATCTCTTGTAAGGTACAGCTAAGAGGTTATCACCACAGCTTACTGCCTCCATCAACATTACGGGCTTAACAAATAATTCGGGAAGGTCTGTGAGGCATGAGCTAGAACCATGCCGTAAACGTTAGCAGCTCTTATCACCAGCGTTCCCCCAGACATGAGACCCAGGATCGACCCTAAAACTTCCCTTCGGCCACTGCATCAGAATTTGTCAATTCATCCACGAGAGTCATATGTTTCCTGTCATTTATAGAGGAGCCGCTGACAATACGGAACCTGCTGTCATATTTATCTGGAGTGACCTTGAAACAGCCGGCTGTTGATTGACTTTAAAGGATGGCGACGTGCTGCACAGCATGCCCGTGCTGGAGCTTCCTGAAGGCAGGGTCACGTTATTAGCGTGGACCTCCCTGACCCACGTCAGGGCACTTCAGCCAAGCTGTCAGCTCATATCTCAGGTGATGAGTGTGGCAGACTCTCCTCAGACATATTTGCTATGCTATAATTGGGAACAGTTATATATAATATTCCTTATCGATGTCAAAACAGAGCTCGCACTTGCTTGCAGATACAGGCATAACTTTTAATTAAACATTCAGTATATTACAGATGGTTATAGAGTACTTATATTAAGACTGTAGCATCCAACCTGATAATCTTGTACTGTAGGGAAGTGGTGCAGCAAGGCTTAGCTATAGGACCACAGTGCTTATCTTTCTTTCGATTTGAATTTTTTGATAGTCTGAATTATATCTTGAAAATGTGATGCGTAGATGTCAGATTGTCCTACAGCACAGTGAAGGTTGAATTAAATGTTCACATTTGGAGAGACGCAGAATGAGTTGGAGATGTTGGAAGATGCTGCACATTCTCTCGCCCCCCCAAGCTCCACAGTCAAGGAGCTGTATCTAGATTCTTCCCTGGTATAGTATGTATTACCAATTTCAGGGATCACGATTGTAAATTCTTGAATATTTAACGCGATCTTGAAAATTTAAAAAGAAACAACCCCTCCTCCCCAAACAACTACTGCAAGGTACTAACTTCCACTGAAAGTCTCTATTTTATTAATGCCCCGAAATTGTACATTACCATTTTATATTCTAGACACTGGTTTATCCACAATAGCACTCATTGTCAAGTATTTTATAGTCACCGTCCCACAGGAATTTTACCTTCATTCTATAAACACTTTTGCTTACCTCGTATCATTAGTGACCTGGCATGTAAAATTAAAAAAATCAAGCTGTAATTGCCCAAGACTCAGCAAACATTTATTTGATGTTTCTTCCATGATGACTCTGAACAGTTTCTGAAGGTTTTTAATGCTTTACGAATATTTTTTAAATAAACAAATTCTTAATATTTCCTAGCGTACCATAATATTAGCGACTAGTAATAATGGCGGCTCTTAGAAATGTTTTCAATAGATCTATAGCACAATAACATACCTGGGGTCGCTTGTGATCCGATACCTTTCTTGCAAACAAACAGTCCTAAAAGAGAAATTTGACGCTATTTCATTTTTTTTTTCAAAATCAATATACATGAAAAGTATGAGGCATATGTAAGGGACTGAACCAAGACTACATCAAATAATATAAAAAAAAATTATAAAAAGTGATGTCTCAGGTAGCTAACGAGGTTTGCATCTACAGGTTAACTTGGATCCTTTTGCACTTAAGCAATTTGCAACCTGTTGACAAGAGCTGTTTCTATCAGCTGTGTTTGTTCCAAGAGACGATCACATGAGTCAGCCCTACATGTGACCTGCTGTCCGCTGCGTCAGCTCAGGGGCTGTAAATCAGATTGTTTAATCTGGCAGAGCCGATTGCACAAAGTAAAAAGGGACAAAGGAAAATACAATCAGCGAGCATTTAAGAAGAAACATATCGACATAACATTGGAACTTTAAAGGAGACCCACTGATGGTCCAAACCAAAGGACATGAGACTTGTCCTTAGTTAGTCAAAATACTGTTTTTGATATCAGAGGTCCATGTGTAAAAAAATGTGGTTTGTGGCTGATCTGTTGGGAAATTAGGTTTGAACTTTGGAATTCCAAGGACAAATTGTGTTGTTCTTAACAAGAGTAATGCAGAGTATCACAACAGACGATGAACCAGGGACATATAAAACTCCATGTCAGATTGCCGTCCGTCGATCACTTTTCCCTTACCTCTGAGGATTTGCCACTTCTGAGGAAAGAATGCATGAGAGCATGTACTGTCAGGATAGTCCCAAGGAGCTCAGGGTGATCAGATATATCAAAGACAGTGTGATGTGACAGGTGGGATGTGTCATCCAGTGCTCTCCAGTCCCCATGCCACAGTGCTGTCTCCCTTCTGTCGCTGGTGGGAGGAACGCTAAGCCAGCATGGCAGACAGAGTCCCAGACAGAGACCTTGACATCTGTAGTCACAGCTGTGATGGACAGGTTGGGGCAGCTGAGTTAAAATACCCAATTCATGTGAGAGCACCACCCAACTGATTGGCACAGAGGCCATGCTACTAAAGTCTGGGTCATGGAGTGCCACTGGGGAGCACACAGTTTCTCCTCCGACCGGGACCTAAAAAATACATATGGAAAATTCACTGCACCAGGTGATTCGCAACGTCAAGGTTAGACAGGTGGAGGCATGAGCAAAAAACACATACTGTAAATTGTCCTAACTACTGGCGCCAGGCATATATTCAGAATCAAAGATGGAAAAGCTAAGGTTGAAGTGATGAATATACATTTAGACGTAGCAAGCAAACCGTGAAGACAACTGAAATTATGCCTGGCCTTGCGCCCTAAATAGGACGTAGACCGGTCTTATCTATGCAGTACATGCTGTACTCCCATTTCAGGCTTGTTTTGAATAGTTCCATTTAATGAACAGACATAAACAGTCAAAGATTGTTATATTTTTATCTTCAAAATTACTTTGTCAACACAAAATAGGAGCTCGTAACATGGTGATGAATACATAACATCTTTTTCGAAGGGTGTAAATTCCGCACTGAACAGATTGAGCTGCTGTTCAGGGGCAAATAAGAAAAACCTCCCTCTCATGCACTGCTAGAGGGCAGCATTGTGTCAGGCTCTAAAGCGTAGCATGCCCCACTGAGATTATGCTATTCCTGGACAAGAAGAATCGTCAAAAAGGTGTCATTTGTTCCGCCTCAAGTTTGCTCTGATGTTCACCCACACCATCACGGCTCACACGGTAAACTTTTGCTGCGTGTTGAAGGAGCACCCGGGTGAATTTTATACATGTGTCAACAGGTGGAGCAGTGGTTAAGGAACAATAGCTGTGGATATACCAGCTGCGTGATTGGGGCTGCATTTGACGGGTTGCATTGGTCCCTAGCATGGGAGACCTCCAAAAGTAACCTTTAGCTCCCTGATGACACTTAGGATGATGAGATAACATGCACTACAATTCATTATTATGCTACAATGTATTATTATGCCCTTATAATATAATTATTATCTTTTCAGATTTTTTGCAATACCACAAGTTTATAAGCAAGTGACTGGAGAGTAGCATGGCATTTGCTGCAGGACCTGAGTCTTTGTAGGGAGAAGGAAAACAGCAGGAACCTCAGCCGTTATTTATTTGCTCAGTTCACTGTGGAGAGTTCATTTCCATATCTTCAGCCCTCTTTCTGGAGGCCCTGTCATCCTCCTGTTGGGGCCAGCTGACCATGCTGCAAAAAGACACGCGAGACAAGAAGAATGTGAGCCAAGTCTGCCAAATGAGGTCATTTGGCCAGACATATAATTTGTCCTCCTGTAGCTGCACTTTACCACGATAGGTTTGATTGGTTAACTTTGATCGTTCGTACAAATACTAATGAGTAACGTAAAACATGACATAAGCAAGAATCACATAACGTCTGAGAACTGAGCATAAATTTATACCTTACAAAGCTGTTCTCACTGAAATGAGAACAGTGAGAACAGCTTTGTGACATTTCTGTGCTGCCAGTTGTAAAAGTGCATACTGAGAAATCCCTATAGAGGACAACTTCCAAGGAATTTCTGAACATACATTCCTCTCCAAGGAAATTAAGATTCTTTCTTATAAAAGAAGGTGATGCAACAGGAATCCATCTCAATACCATTTCCAACCAAGGTTTCTCCACTCGTGGGTAATTCCTGACATTGTCAATTACCTTAATCTCTTACCTCTGCCACTCCTACTTACTAAAGTATAGAAATCATTTAACATGTATAATGTCTGTAATAATGACTCAGGACATCCTAAAACCACACAATCAACACATGGATGCACAGGCGTGCAAACAAAAGTCCAAATGACCAGGCTGGTAAACAGATGATAAAATGACTACTAAGCAGGCCTGTTATTCCCCTCCCAGGGCAGCATCTACACTTTAGTACAATACACAAGTGTGCCCCATGTGTGACACATCGGCGCCTCGCTGTTGCAGCTCGCAATGTCTCACGCAGATGAGATGACGTTAAGTAACAGCCCTCCTTGAGTGTCCCGAGAATCCCAAATGCATCGAGTCATGACACATTTCTTTCTTTTCTCCCTCACTCTGTCCGTCATAATGTAACATTCTGACTTACTGAAAGGCTCCAGATGTTATCTTGCACGGACCAAAAGAAAGCAGACAGACACAACAAACAACAGAACATCAATTTAGCGAAAAATCAAGTGAACGCGTTCGCAGTGTCGCCAGGCGCTCAGGCTAAGCAGCAATGGGCAGGCCCAGGGCTTGGTGCCTGTGTGGGAATGCGTGGTGGGCATGGCACTGCTGTCCTCAAGGAGACGCTAAGTAAGGGGAGTCAGCCAAATAAAAAACAGACACCAGCTCCGGCCCTTTCTGACGTTGAGCTCCAAATGCTCATTGACTGGTCACACACCTTTTCACATGAATCACATTTACATTGATTTAAGCTTCCTTTATTAAAAGTGCCTGCTACCTCCACAATAAAATTTAACTAAGTCTAATAAAACTGAAATCGTTTAAAGCAAAACAAACATCCAAACCATTTAGTATCAAAACTAAAACAGGTTGCTATTCACAATAAATTAAGCAAATATGATAAAGTCTCATTTTGTAGATTGGCACCATTTAAATGCATGTTGTTGTTTTTTATTTGGTATGGATAACATTATTTGGTGTAGATGATTTATTAATACAATAGAACAAAAATCATTGTTAATCATTATCATTAATTGTAGAAATGCAAAGTGAATTAATGGTCTGTACGCGCCAAAATTGCTGATATGACAATGGGGAGTGAATTACCTTTATGAGTTACAGATTATTTTTCCATGTAATTATGAACTGGGAGAAACTACAGGGTTTAGCACTCGCTGTTTCAACACTGACAAGCGTATTATCTTGTATACGGTGTAGGTTTCAAATTTGAAAGAGTATAGTGGGAGATTTCCTTCCGCATCACATCAGGGGAAAATATTGGAGAATCAAGAGGAAAGTAGTCTTAATTTGACTTTGAAGAGAACTGCTTAGCTGCGGTTATATGCTAAATGTTTAAAAAAAAAAATACATGCACACTTCCAATTTGAGTTGGTGGTAGATATATAAAATAATGTCGGAGGGATGAATACATCAGGATAATTTATGCAGCGGAAGCTTTAAAAATTTTTGCACCAAAACAGGAACATGACGTTCTCAATATCTTCTATGCAGGATCACAGGGTCCAAAGCCTATCCCAGATACTACATGCAAAAGGGAGGGAATAACTCAGGGTGGGGTGCCAACCCATCGCTGGAAAATCACACTCATAGACAATTAAAAAACTCCTGTTCACCTTAGCATGGTTTTGGACTGAGGGGAAAACAAAAGGAGACCAGGAAGACCCAGGACAGAGACTTGAACCCTGATTCCAGTGATATGACAACAGAGCTAACCGCTGTGCCATCATGCTCAATGCCATGTTGTCAAACATTGAAAAGTTCTTATTGTCCAATAACATACAAAACCATTCCACCCTCTCCACCATAATAATCCTGTAATATAATATTGACTTGTGCTGCATTATTCTATTCCTTAAAACTGGAGGGCAGCATCTGTTCGTCGTAAAAACTTTCAGATGGGTCTGTGTTGATTAGCCAGCTGGCATCACACAATCCCTGGCACACTGAAAAGTTCTTTTGAAGCCAGGAAGAGGCCACAGGCCAATGTATGTTGGTTGCTTTTCCTCCTTTGATGTCCTACACGAGCTGAAGTTATCTGATATTTGTCAGCGGCCCTAACTTTTATTTGACAAAGTATTCATCTTTCAATTAATATCTTGAAGTGTTTATACTGCAAATTGTGAATAATCAGGGAATGAAAAAGAGCCACACACCTTGATATTTAAAAAGGCATCAAATACATATTGCTAAACCTCTGGTATATTGATATTTCTCAGTGGTTCTTAAATGGATCCCGATGATAGACAGACAGACAGATAGATAGATAGATAGATAGATAGATAGATAGATAGATAGATAGATAGATAGATAGATAGATAGACGTGATACTTATCTTCTTGTGCTGCTGCTCTATTGAGCATGAAGGAGCAGCACAGTTAGGCAGCATACGTGTGCATCAATAATGCAGGGATACTAAAATGACTCAGGACGCTGCAGTCAGCCGCTGGGAGTCACAGCGTACAGCAGCCCAGGCTGCCCATGTGCTGTGGCCCCGCCGCTCAGGAACAGAAAGCTGAAATGGGAGACTGCCGTGTGCATTTTGAGCATACCTCCCCGGAAAGCCAGCCCCTTCCCTTCCAGCCTCTCTCTCTCTGCCTCCCTGCCTGTCGTTCCCTGCCTCCCCCACCACCCCTCCCACCCCGCACTCGTGTGCGAACGCTCCTCTGAAGACCTCTCCCTCACACACGCAACTCTGTCTGTGGCTGAAAGAGGGGATATTCTCTCTGCAGTGGTTCACTTTGGTTTACAAGTCTGGAGACTGCCATCAACTTTGCCGTTTTCTGTGTGTAATTTTATGTCCTCACTTTCATTTCGTTTCATTTCCCTCTTTGAAATCTTTTTTTGCATGAAAATCACTAATTTCTTAATCATTGGGGCAGTCATTTTTGTTCCTGGCAAAGCTCTAATTTTCTTTCTTTGACAGACTATTGCCTGATGACCGCAGGTTAAAGGTGGACTGTTTGTGAATGTAGAAACATCTTTTTGTTGTTTGTTTTATTTATTAATTTATTTGTTGAAAATGTTTCTTTTTGTAATCACTGGGACCTCAAACTGCTAACACCTTCATGTCACACATGGTGCACTATGAGTTAATCAGTGTTGTATGACTGACCATAAATGTCAAACCGCTCTCTCAAAGAAGCCCTGTTTTCTTCTGCACTCAACCAAGGTAAGGCGTTCAGATTGGTACTTTGTTACTTAGGCTGTGAAACTGTACCAAATAGAGAATAACTCACTAAGACTAGAGGTGCCTGCGTTTTTTTTTAATATGAAGGCCGAATAACTCTTAATTACAATTTAAATCTTAATTAGAATTAGTACTGCCCAGTACTTTTCAGATGTTTTGTTGAATCCTCCCTCATATCAGACAACAAATATGGTAAAGTTTCAATAGTCTCTTCTATGTCATCACACAGTGTTTTTAGCAAACAATAGTTCTGTTAAAGCTAAACTGAACTCATGTCCAAAAAAATCAACAGCATTTCCATACAGAATCCCAGCTGCAAATTATTTCATGTTTGTAAAATGTGCCTGTTTTCTGGCCATGTGTTTTCCATCGATGCACAGAGATGACCACCTTGGAGCCCGTGAGAGTCCTTTTGGAGAGGATGACCAACACCACCGATCCTCCACGGAATGCTTCAGCTGAGGATATGGCTGCCACCTTTACCATTGGCACAATCCTGTCCGTCATGTGCCTGGCGGGAGTCACTGGGAACATCTACACTCTGGTAGTCATGTGTCACTCCATGCGCTCAGTGGCCTCCATGTATATCTACATCATCAACCTGGCACTGGCAGACCTGCTGTACTTGTTGACAATCCCATTTGTGGTCTGTACCCACTTCCTGAAGGGCTGGTACTTTGGTGAGGCGGGTTGCCACATCCTGATTAGCATGGATTTCCTAACCATGCATGCCAGCATCTTCACACTGACTATCATGAGCACAGAGAGATACTTCGCCGTTCTCAAGCCGCTGGACACCGTGAAGAGGTCCAAAAGCTACCGCAAAGCCATCGCAATCCTGGTGTGGTTAGCATCCCTCATTCTCACCTTGCCCATGATTATCAGAATCCACCTCATACCGGTAGACAACAAGATCATGTGCCAGCCTACTCTCAGCCAACTGTCCTACAAGATCTATATCTCCTTCCTTTTCTGCACAAGCATCGTGGCCCCCGGAATGATCATTGGCTACCTTTACATCCGCCTGGCCCGGACATACTGGGTCAGTCAGACAGAGATCTTCAAGCAGACGAAGAAGTTGCCTAACCAGAAGGTGCTGTACCTGATCTTCACGATCGTGCTGCTCTTCTGGGCCTGCTTTTTACCCTTTTGGATCTGGCAGCTTTTGGGACAGTTCCACCCTTCCTTATCCCTGTCCAGCAAAGCCAGGCGCAACATCAACTACTTGACCACCTGTCTCACCTACAGCAACAGCTGCATAAATCCCTTCCTCTACACGTTGCTCACCAAGAACTACAAGGAGTACCTGCATAATCGGCAGCGGAGCTGGACCGCAGGGAGTTACTTCAACCGCAGGAGCCGCTTCCAGCGATCCCCTCGCCGCTCCCTGTCATCCAGCAGCCAGCAGTGCACTGAGAGCTTTATGCTGGGACATACTGCTCGAACTAACCACTGCAGTCTATGAGGTAGGTGTCTGTCTATGCCCTGGGTGAGTACCTCTCCAGCTTCCCTTACCCACCTACTTAACCAGCCTTTCTCAGTCCCAACCTTGGGGACCTGCAGACAGCCCATGTTGTAGCTCCCTCCCAGCTTCCAGTAGGGAGCAATAATTTGGCAGGGAGCTGGGAGGCAGAACGGGTTGGGAAACACTGATAGACCATTGTGGGTTAAATCTCCTGACAGCTTAGTACATTATGTTTTGGTGTCTGAGATACATTTCAGGGTCTGTTTCCATTAAGAGGAAGCTGGTTTGGTTTGGTGGCCTAAACTTGCCTCAGCTGTTTGGGATTAAGCTTCATCCAAGGTGTGATGTGATGGCTATTCATGAGGTTGCAAACACATCTGGGTTTTTCACAGCACAACTTCACTTTATGGGCCAGCAAAGGAGGTATTAAAAAGAGGAATTCTATGGAATCTTTTGTGGAATCTGGAGGGTTGAAAGGGAGAGGAAGAAGTGAAGAAGCTCACCATCCCAACCTTTTCACAACCAGCCTCAGACTTTCTTACCCAGAAACATTTCCCATAGTTGTGAGAATAACTGACGCTTAAATGAGATGAGCATCCCTTGTAAGTGGCAAACTCAGCTGTTATTACACAGTAATTTATGGTCAAGAAAAATGCTGGTTCGATGAAATGTTAATGAGCTATGTCTAATTGATCTGCATAATCATACTTATTTGTATATAAATCACATTACTTAAATAGTATATATGTCTAGACTTTTTCTAAGGATTCACTTGCTAATTTATTGATATACTATAAATTGTATAATTTCAATAATGTAAATATAATCATATCATTAACCTGGAATGCAATTTCATTCTGTTATGTAAATGACATGAATATTTACTTCTCAGGATATTTTGGCATAAAAATCAACCACAAGTCCTAGAATTTATTTAAACAGTCATAATAGGAAAAATACACAAATGTATCAATCAGGATATACTTTATGATTTGCAATTGTTTTTGTCTTTCAAAGCATAACAAAGACACAAAAATGAATTAGATACATAAAAGTTTATTTTTGATGTTAGCAAAATTGTAGATCTATCTGTAGATGTGAATATTTTAAAATATGTAATATCATTGCATATTTATTTGTTCCTGTTTTGTTCACTTCTTGACATAGATATGATGTCAGTGCATGTTTGGTTTATTTTCTCTATTTAATCTTTTCAAAATAAATATTAGGTTGTATACATTAATCTGGTAATGAAGTATTTTATTGCCATATCAATCTCATATAAGATCTAGACGTATATGTTTTTGTTTTCAATTTCCATATAATCTTATAACCTTAGAGGATTTTAAAAAAATCACCATATATATCACAAGGTATGTATAATACTCTATTCAGTGGATTTATAACTGCAAACTGTCCCTTAGATTGTACTGCTAGTTAAAGTCAGTGTTGGTGACATGTCAGCAGTGAACAATCAATAATCCGGTTGTATTTCACTCTAAGATGCTGATTTTCTGGCTTCAATGGATCAGAGAAAAAGACTATCAGTGTAAACAGTCAGCAAGGAACAATCAGGAATTAACTATATTGGTTCAGTTAATACAAAGTTGCAGGGTCTAAACAGTATATTTCTCATTAAAGGAACACTTTAGTCATCAGTCTTCACTGCCCTGTTCTGCACCTGATGTTAACATACCCCTTCAGACTGTAAAATACCCCTTCAGACTGTAACATACCCTTCAAACTGTTCAGATTGTTGGCTTTTTTAAACTATAGATGTAGGTTGGAATAAACATCATTTTGTACTTTAGGTGAGTTTTGGGGAGGAATTGTAATTTATAACTGTTTCATTCCATTTATAAAGAATTTCTAAGAAACATGCAACCTAATACTCTAGGTAGGAAATTCATTCTACAATCAAGTGAAAGGAATTTAGGGTGACCTTTAGGTATTATTGAAACTGTAATAGTTATTGTTACGTGTTGAATACCCAATCATATAGATGACAATTCTCCAGAAATAACAGGGCTAAACTGAACACTTTTCGCAAGTGTACGTATAATTGTAATGGATGCACTTTTATAAAAAGAACTGAGAGTGCAAATATACGCAGCCCTTTAGTAAATATAAAATGCTGCAATGCACACTAATTGCACATGGCTGTAATCATCACAGAAATAGGTGAAAATATGGAAATGAGCCGTGAAACATGATTTGGCAGAGAAGCAGCATGCAGCATGGATCAGTGGTTTCTAAGTGATTAATCATGTTACTTCCATATGATGTTAGTCCACACAAAATGCACAGTGAAGTCTTATCACTTACAGATTGCCAGAACAGAAGGCAAAAAATAGTGTTGATAATCAATTGTGAATGAAATAACAAGAAAAAAAAGAATGGATGAACATGTTAAAACTAATTAAAAGATTAACAGCAGGAAAGGAGCATGTGAAACTAATCAAGCCAATGCATTCTATTAAAATAATGAAGGCACTGGATTAAATTGTACAAACTAAATAGAAACAAATCACACACACAACTGGAACACAGCATGGGCAGAAAAAGACTGAACAGTATCTTTGATCACTCTTGCTTGATATGTTTTACTTTTTATAAGCATGGATTCAGTTCATTCTCTTGACTCATAGGTAAGGTTCTGCTGTCCTTGTTTTTCTCTATTATTTTTGTCAACTGATGGGAGAGACCATCATTTTTGCTGACCTCATCGATTACACCTGCAGCAAAGAAAGTAACATTTTTCCTATTAGTGCAGCTGCGTGTATCAGGATGGGATTTTGTATGACCCTGAGCAGAGCACAACTCAATGCGAGCCTGTGTATATAATCCACATTAATAACATATCTTTTACTATGGATTCTAATGCAAAGCACCAACTGATTTATTTATGCATACTACTAATGTCACAGATTTTTTTTCATTTCTTATACCACTATGACAGGGTGTCTCATTTTCTTAGTTTCCATTTCAAACCATTTGGCTCTGCCTTAGAAAAACTAGGAGCAAAGAGGCCAGAAAATAATCATAAAGTCCAAAACAGCATCAGTTTCTCATTGCTTCGTTTTCCCTTGCTGAACACAGATTATCCGAGTTCATACAGCCTGAAGTTCAATTAAGCTGCAGTATAGTAGGCAAGAAGGCTGACCTTTGTGCATTTCTGTTTATCAAATCATGCACTGCAACTACGCTTGAAGAAACGACATAATGCCCACTGTATTGATTCCTTTCAAAGGGGTGTAAGTCGACTCTAAAATCATCACACCAAATCACAGAACCTTTCTCTTATTCCCACAAGATGTTTAAATGGTGCTCTGTGGCAAAGGTCAGCATACTGATTTAGAGTTAGTCATCAATAAACCCTTTAAGAAGTTCAGCACATACTTTTAAGTGAACGCACGAGTATTTTTTGCTTGCTTTTCCTTTTGTTCTTTTTTATTTCCAGAACATTGCTTCAAAGTACAAACAGTCATTAGCTGGATTATGTACATGACTGCTAATTCTTTTTATTTTCCCCCTTTTTATTGCATTTGTGCACTTGCATATTTTTAAGTGCTACATTATTATGTGTTTATACTGTGAGCCCTAATCCAGCATGGGGCTAATATAACATTCTTTATCAAGACGCTTTTATCGTGGTATTTATATTTTTAATTAATAGTTCTAATTGATCTGATTAGTCAATTTTTTTATTGGTTTTACCAGACTATTTTTCTCTGCATTTTTCATATTTAATTTTTACCTATTTTTTTTTTTAATTCCAGCTAAAATGAAGTGCCAGGGATCAGACAAATTTAACACAGGAGGTAGAAAAGGTCACACATTAAGGCCCATTTGTTAATTACTGTTAAGCATACTTTTTAGTAATATATACATGCAAATTGTCAGATGAGGGATGGGCCATTGTTGTGCATGAAAGTAAAGTATGAAAATGACGGTTACAGTATGTATATATAATTTGTTATTCTCAGCTGTCACGCATGTGTGTGTTTCTCAAGATTATGCATGTGCACTCAACTGATTTGGCAGTCAGTTTCTGCTTAAAGAAGGATGCAAAGGGGTGGGACAGAGGAGAGCGCTGAATGAAGCGGAACAGAGCAGGCGGGGATGGATCTTTATTTGGGGTAATGCTGAAGAAGGGGAGAGCGGCTGAAAGAAGGAGAGTTATGGCATTGAGAATAGAACAATGAATGAGGTATAGGGGCAGGGAGGGGGAAGAGGGGTAGGGAAACAAAGAATGTAACTGATGTGACTGTAATGGAGCAGCAGTGTTTACGTATCGGCCTCTTTTTCTTTGGGAGTAGATTTGTAAATAGTTTTCCTGTGACCCCTGAGAAAGGGGCATGTCTGCCATCTGCGTTTGTACGCATTTGTGCCTTTGTGTCACAGCTCAGACATTGACAGGGTTATTTCAGTAGCACGGGAAATATGTAATGTTGGACTAATACATATGTGGAAGTGTTTAGCTGAAAGCAGCTTCATGCAATTTAAGTATGACCTCTCACACAGTCTGTATTTATGTAGCGTTTTTGTGCATCACAGATTTCCGTAGACTGGCAATAACATCCTTTAACACACAAAAAAAATTGCCCACGCCGCTAAAATCTGCATTACACTTTCACACAGTAGCCTGTTAAAGGTCGTATAGTTACTTGGCTGGCAATCTAGTTTTTATGCTTCTCTTAACCCTAACCCTGCCACTATTTCACAATGCTTCTGTGATTTACAGCTGTTGTTCTCACCCTTGGTGCCAAGCTAAATGTCACACCCTGTATTAGTAATGGCGTTACAGAACAAACAAAAAAGCTAGTTTCAAAAAACTTTTATGAACTTAAGCCTTGCCGCACCTTACCAGACGTAATAATGATTATGCATAATAAAATCGTGTATAGGGGTTGGCATGGTGGTGCAGTGGTTTGCACTATTGCCACATGAGATCAGGGTTTGCATTTCCGCCATGGACCCCTGTGTGTGGAGTTTGCATGTTCTCCCCTTGTCTTCGTGGGGTTTCCTCTGGGTACTCCGGTCTCCATCTACAGTCCAAAACTGTGGTTAGGTTAATTGGAGTTACCAATTAGTGTGAATGGTGTGCCCTGTGATGGGTTGGTGCCCCATCCTGGGTTGTTCCCTGCTTTGTGCCCTGTGATGGGTTGGTGCCCCATCCTGGGTTGTTCCCTGCCTCACTGGGAGAGGCTCTGGACTCCCTGAGACCCTCAATAGGACAAAAGTAATTACAGAAAATGGATGGATGGAAATCATGTGTAACGAGTATTTGCACAGTACGTAGCAAGTCACTTTCTTTGCACATGTTTTATGTTCCCATATATTGCAATATAACGTTTTTTTCTGGCATGGTGATCAGACAGGATATTGCAGGTGATGTACTTAAATTTGGCTTGTTTCAGTGTCCTTATCATCCCTGTCACATGATGCAAAAGTGACAAAGGGGCGCATAACACTGCTGACTCTAATCACTATGTGGACCATTTGACCGAGGTCTACAGCTTCAGCGCGCTACAACGGAAAGGAAGCTTTGCTGTGTCCAAACATATTTTGTCTCATTTCTGTAGACCTGGCATCAGAATAGTAGTGAAGGCAATGTACTGTAACGAGCACGGGTCGACTGGAATCCTGGGCCACAGAGATTGTTTATTTGTCTCAATTTATGCCTAATTAATAAGACAAAATTATCGATGCATTGTTGCTAATCAGTATTATAACCATTTTTGGGGAAAAAGGTTATCGTGCAAAGGAAAGACAGAGACATAAACACATATTTAGTGGAGACAAGAAACAGTTCAAAGAGCTTGAAAGGATCATCAGGCCTAAGCAGAACCAGATGATGAAAGACATTCTTACGGTAATACATAAGAGAACTTCTGGGGAAGGTGACTCCAGCAAAGATTTTATTAGGTGTATCTGACACCAAAGGCAGGTTTCTGTGATTAGAACAGTTGCTGCCACCAGAGGGGGCAACACTTCAACGCCTCTCCGAAGCATGTATCTAAGAACTCCTTCATAAGAAACACACATTCTACATTGTATTATTTCTCTTTAAAAAAATGTGCCTCAAGTGTAGGACTAATATATTGCTTTCATCAATAATATTTATAGTATGTATATATATATATATGCACACACACACACACACAATGTATAAATATATATATATTTAAAAAATCGTCATTTACTTTGAGGGGAAATTGATTGCATTGGTTGCTCTGTGAAAACTTTAGCTAATTGAGAAAGAGCGTGATAGTATATCACATGTTCATTGCCATGTTTCCTGAGTCTCGGGTGGGGCAAAGCCCCCCTTATATGGCAAAGCCCCCCTTATATGGATACGGGGGGGTGTAGTGCTTTTTTTGAGGCCACTCATTCTCCAAAAAAGCAAATCATGTGGCTACCACTAAATACAGTCGACCCTTGTGCATCACAACTTTCGATATATTGTATGATCAGTTTAAGAGATTAAGTAATTTTGCTGCCGATGACATGCCAGCATATGACACACAAAAAGACTCATAAATGCATAAAATATATGTACAGTGCCGGTTTGGAGGACGCCAAGTGTGCTTACGGCGGCCCTTCACGTGATATCTCACAGGGATCTTTGTATGTCGTCTTTCTCAAATCTTTTTGCTCTGCTTCATTCTGCTCACGGCTTGCTTTTTTCAACAAGAGGACCAACACATTTTACACAGTTCTTTCAGACTGCATGGGCCCCTCGCCCCTATCCACAAGGTGGAAGGGTCAAGTGTATATACAATATCCAGTCAAGAGCTTCACTTACAGCTCAGTGAAACATTAGAATGGCTAAGATGCATGATCTAAGCGATATTGAACACAATGTACAGAACAGCCATTCTAGGTCTTCATACATCTACATACAGAAAAGTGTATGTGGAGCAAGCACCCAGTGAGTGGTATTTTTCTTACAATTAACACCTTGTTAATGATTGAGGCCACAGAAGAATGACCCATTACAGCAAAAAGGAATAGAGGCACTTTATTAACCTCCAAAGGGAAAGCAGGTAGTTTTCACGTACCCCATCTATGAGAGTTACAGGCACATATGTACATACAGAAAAAAGCAGGTTTTGCGATCAGAGTGCAGCATCAGCCAGGGTCCTTGAAGCAGGTATGGTTCATTACTTTGGTGGACATAGGGTTTGAACCCACAACCTTCCAAACGTGGGCAGTGAATGCTATGTCACTAAGCTAGATGCCAATAGAAAAGTCCCAGCTGGGGCTCCGTAAGGAACAGCTCAGTACAACAGCAAAGTACTGATAGACTCTTCTGAACACACAATTTCACAGCTTCTCTTGAAGTTTTCCTTGTAGGGAAAGTGAGCTCTAGCTAGCCATGCCTAATAAAGTGGCCACTGAGTGTATGTGCGTGGTAATAAGATGGCACAGTAAGTCCCAGAAAAGTTGTTGTCTTTCACCATTTAGAAAACAGAATAACTGTCTTGTGTTATTAGTTTGCATGAACGTCACTGAAATTAAATAAACAGGTATGATGGCATAGCTATCAAGCTGAATATGAATGAGCGAAAGCATAGCACATGGTGGTTGAACACAGACTCTTTTATTGCGCAATAGCAAAATTATAGAAACATGGAGCGCAGCTGTTCTTACACTGGACCCCATTTAGCAGTGTGTTCCCTGTGAAGCAAAACTGTGTTTTCATTTCATTCACAAAAATGTTAGCAAAAAAACAGCTGACAAATTGATTAAGTAGCGGACTAATACAAATGAGGAACGGCACGAGAGTACATTAATCCAAAAATCTATGAACTCTGAATGAAAAATCTAAAATGTTGCTTCACTACTAAAGCTTTTAAGGATATAATTGTTGAACGACGGCGCACATCTGAAGTCATATCCTATGTATACATGGTTTACATATTAAATTTTATTTTAAAAAATAAGTGAAACTATATTTGTTTTTATTAGTTTCTTCATAATTTAAAGGACAGGTTGGATTCTGTGAAAAAGAGTGTATGAGAATGTGTTTTTGTGATTATTACATTATGGGGACCAGATTTCTCAATGTATTGAAAAACTGTGATGTTTTATCTTGTGGGGACATTTTTTTCATTCCCCACAAGGATAAGCTCAATTTTATAAAAATCTGCGACTTCAATTCAACATTAATTAATATGCTGCTAATAATATAATTAATTAATAGACATGCCAAAAGTCATGTATTTTGTTTGGTTCTTTGTGGTTAAGATTAGGGCTGGGTGGGGCATAGGGTTGTCATAGTTGGGATTTGGCTTATGCCCATAGAATAGAAATGAATGGAAAGTCCCCATAAAGACTTATATACATTTTGTGTGTGTGTGTGTGTGAGAGAGAGAGAGAGAGAGAGAGAGAGAGAGAGAGAGAGTTTTACCCTCTGTGCTGCGTGAAATACAGTGTGTGCATATGAAATGTTTCTTATCAACTAAGTGTCACCTCAGCTATTGAGATTCTTCCTTCCTGTGGGGAGCTTTTTCTGCCTGAAATTTCCTGCAGTCACTACAAATCATTACTTTAATTGTTCTGGGCTCCCCAGTAGGAGGCTGCCAGCATATCAGTGCGATTTATCATGTGTTCATGAAAATTAAAAATATCCATGAAGAAAGGTGAAAATGCTTCATGCAAATGCATATATGAACAATTCCCATCCTTTGTAAAATGCCCATTCTTCCATTAAACATTATTCTTAATGCAACTAACTTGTGCGTGCATGGCTAAAATATGTGTGGTCCCCTAAAGAGGGAAACATTTTTTCCCAGCATTCCCAACAGCCATATTGGAACCCTGACCCCTTGGAGTAAGAGCTAGACCACTGAAAACATGAAATTCACAGTGGGACCGGCTTCATGTCCACTGAGGAGTCTCAGAGAGAACTGGGCTGTGTTTCCCAACAACAGTCGATCTTAGTGAAAAACGAACAAGATAACAAACAACGCAGGTAAAGAAAAAGTGAGATCTGCGAGTGCTTCCCAAAACTTTTCCTTATTCCAGAATTACTGAACAAACCTTAAATGGTAATTTGCTGGTTCCTCCCCAGCCTCGGCATAAGAAAAGTACAGACTGTTGATAAAGGGAACATCAATCTCACATGTTTCAATGGTGAAGTATGTTATGAGATTGTCACATCAGACACATGCAAATGTAAACAAAAATTCAATAAAATCACATGGAATTAAGACCAAAATTAATTAGCCTATTTGCCGAAAATATATTAATGGGCTCAAAATACGATGTTGCGTCCTTGTAAAAAAAGAACAAGGGGAAGCAAGCGATAGGAAAAGGAAGTAACACTTCTTAAAAGAACCGTTAAAATATCTTATTGAGGAGGTGGTCAAAAATGAATTTTAATAAATTAATGACTGCAGTGGTGTGCAGCATAGCATCCACAACAGTGATAGCACAGCAGCATTCATAGGAAATCTTAGCACTCCTGAGGACTTGTGCAGGTATCATCTTCCACGTGGCCAGAGCATGCGCTACAGCAGTGTGTGTTCTTTGATGTGCGGTGTTATGTGTCTCCTCAGCCACAGTTTGGGGAGTCAACACTGAAGCCACCAGGTATTCGCTAAGAGGAGCCAGGACCAAACCAACCACCAGGGAGCACACCATCCTTTGCTATCTGACACTCCAAAGCTGGACCAGATATAGGCATCAGTGGACTCCCAAGCCACTTGGTCATAGTGTGTCTAAAATGTCCTTGATGGTTGCATATCACCTGGACATTTAGGCCTAGTGCCAAATATCATTTTTGCAACAGATACAGATAGGATTCAAGAGTCTGGGAGTATGAATATGGCTGCGTGTTCAATCCAGTGCACCAGAATTGCCTGCAATGACAAGAAAACCATTTGTAGTGTAATACAAGCACCCCCTTCAGCTGGAACTTGTACGTAGTTGTGTGCACAGTGCAATAGAAATGGGATCGATGCATGCATGCATATGGACACAGCAGCTTTGCTGAGGTCATGTGCATCACCAACAGTTCCCATCAACGGCATGGAGACAGAGCTGTCAGACGCTGCTCGACGCACTAAAGCCAAAATTCTGATATGCTCCTCTTTTCAATTTATCCTGCACCAGACCTAAGAGGTTCATTATTTTAGCCCAGGCCAGTCTATTTGCCTATGAATTGTTCATTACTAAGAAGGTCCTATGGGTTCATGTTCCTCAATACGGCATTTAGACATGCAGCTGAAATCCCATCTTCAGCTGAGTTGCAATTGCTGGTCCTGAGGGGTGATTCGCCTTCCCAATTTGAAGGATGTGACTGAAGATGTAGCAAGTTTAACTTGTCAACTCATTGTGTACCATGGTTGTTCAGAATTTACGAATTGCGCCCCATTCCATACATTAATTGAAATTTTAATTAAACTGGCCACACACTGTAAGATGGAAGTAGTATGACGGGAAGAAAAAAATTGATAATTTATTAATTATTCAGTTCAAAGAAATTCAGTGCAATCACACAACACAATAATGCGATTTAATCTAGCAGAACACAAATAATAGATTTAGTTTTTAGATGGTAGATATTGATATATATTGGTTTTATGTATGTGCTAGTGAATGAAGTGTACTTTATACTTACATTGTTTTACATTGATTTTAAGAATCAAATTGTGTGGTTGTTTTTAACCTATTCTAACCATATGCATTTGGTTTATGTCAGCCCTCAAAGTCCTTTTCCACGGATAGAGTTGTGATAGGGTTACTTGTATGACTGTATGAAATGCTGTTTCACCTCTATACACAAAAACACCGTTAAATTATTTGTTCTGAATAATAGTGACAAGCACAGACTTTTCAGCCAGGTGCTTGAAATTAAATAAATATTTGTGATCATCGTGGGGGTGGTGGTGTAGTGTTCGCTGCACCTATACTATGTATATGACTGAATGAGAAATCAATTACATTTTAATTCTACTTCCTTTTATTTATTGCAATTCTGCACTCTGTTGTGAGCCTATTTCAAGGATATGAAAACAATGCGCCCATTTTAGTGTTAATTTATAGCCTACATTATAGCTTTATATTGTAACATCGACCTCATTATTATTATATTGTCATCAACATCATTATTACGTTGTCAGTGTGTTTTTGTAATCTATTTTGAGTGATCTGTGTTTCTCTAACAGAACAGTTGGCAAAAGTTCAAATAAAGAATGACAGAAAATGACGAGTAGGTTGGGGCACTTCGCAAGATTACAAACTATTTCAGTTATGAAGGGATTCAGGAAACACTCATTAATTAGTGGTTCATCTTAAATGCTAGATACCAAACTATTTCGCATTACGAAGCACCCCAGATCAGACCAAAAAATAACTGAGTATGTAAGTATAATATTACTAGTTAAACTTAGTTTATATTACTTACTTAACTCTGGGGAAACCAGACCACATTATCATTATAGGAAAAATACGTCCTTTGGCTAAAATGATCATACAGACCCAGTGAACTCAAAAACAGGTGTTTTGTAAAAAATAACCCTTTCCCAGTCCATGTTATGAATGTGCCATATACGACCCGCTGGACTGTTCATGCTGTTCCAACTTCACCTATGAAATAAGGACAGAAAAGAAGGAAAAACCAAATCTTTGCAACATTCTTATTTTCCAAATGCATTTATTGAGTTTTCCAATTCATCATTCACCATGTGCTGGCAATAAAACACATGCTTCAAACATGCCAACCCATCAGGAAACAGCTCAAGTGAACAGACCTGCAAAAAGGTGTACTACACACAGAAAGTTTACTTGTGGTGGGTTGTAAGGCCTGGTGCACCACCTGTATTCCCTCTGTTTTTGTCTAAGGCTGATGTTAAGCACATGGAACATGATCATCACAGTTGCCAGAAAAGTTTCAAAACATCCAAAACCTAGTTGTACATGTTCTATAACATCTAAACATTATAACTGATGATGCAAAATTTCTGCCACTTACCTATTCACAGCTTGACAGGTGAATCTTTGCAGCATGTACAGCAACAACCTCAAAACACGTTGGGGGCCATATTTATTGAGGGAAAAAATCTGGTTAATTCAGTCAGTAATCACTAAATGTTACTGGGTCGTATATGGTACAATGGACTATAAAGCAAAAAAAAAATAATCTTAACTTTGATGAGTGGGTTGAAAGTAAGGCAGAAATAAAAGGAAGGGTCGTATATGACCCCATGGGTTCCCCAGGGTTAAACTCCCCAGTCCCATTATCTACTACAACTAAATCAAGGGGTCCGTTTTTCTTGGAGGATAGACCATGAGTTCTCCTTGGAATGTCCATGTGCAGAAAGGGACCTGAGAACAACACAATACACTTTTATTACACAACATGCCATCAGGCCCATGATTTAATGATCAACCTGTTGACTTCTACTCTCCATTTTCCGTTGACTGTTGGACAGCATAGTCACTAATTTTTCCCAAGGTATACATCATATCCCTGTCGTGGCCCTAATAAGCCACGCCTGATACTCGTTTATCCCTCTTGTCTTGCCTCTCATTCCTAACCCACATGTGGAAATCACTCCCAGCTGCCTCTTGTTCGCTCCCTCATTAGTCCCATATATGTGTGCTTTCCAGTCTTGTGTTCACCAGCGTAATTATTAACGTTGAACTTTCCCATTGCCTGTGCCCCTCCTTGTTGCCTGTCTTCCTTTTTTGATCCCTCATGAACCGCTTTGTTTCCAGTCTTTGTTCATTTTTTTCAATAAACCCCCTTTTTGTTTGCTATATCCCCTGCCTTTGAGTCCTTCATGCTTTCAGTCACAATAGTATATGACTGATGATCACATTTGCAGACCCAGAATATGACATAGAACACCCAGTAGAGGAGAAATTGCACATGCATTACTGTGCTCAAATCCATTCATTCAAAGTAGGTTTGAAAGGTTCCGAAAGATGTCATACGGTGGGTATGCTTTTGTACTTCTATGGAGTGTGAAAAACAAATATGTTTTGTTTTTTTGTATTTTTTTGTGCATCTCTTTTTGACACATCAGGGGGCAGATCAATGACTCATAATAACACTGTTTACTAAGTCCAAATAAGGGTATAGTTAACGTGATGTTAATGACACGCTTTTACCCCAGGCAGATAGTGTACGAAAAAAAGCAAATAAACACCAATAGTTAGTCAGACACAGGTGCCTTACAAAGAACAAATGTTCTTTTAGCAAATGGTAGACAGATGGAAGGCTTATTAGAATCTGGATATGTGAGTTATGAGCTGAAGTGTGGCCTGCTTGCTGAGAAACCCTTTCTCCTTTGGCTGGGTTCTCTTCTGCCCCTGGACTCCTACCTACCCACAAAGTCTACCAGTTAATATCAGGGTTTTATATATATATAAAAAAACAGCTGAGAATTTAACTGAGTGATCTTCTCAACCTGTAATGTCTCAGCGTTATCAAACATTAATTCACATTAATAATACATTAAAGTGTTATGTGTTGCTATGTCACAAAGTGATGGAACATTCTTATAAGGGCTCAGGACTGTAACTTTCTTATCGTATAAAGGGGAACACTAAGTATAGGAATGATATCATTATATCATTGTATTCATCCTACAAGCCTATTATGGTGATTTATGACCTTAAGTCAGATGTGCTTCATCTTGAAGTTAAGTTTATTATCATGAGCTAAGCGATTAACACGCTTCTACACAAACACAGACCACTTCCAATTATTGGTTCATTTATTCACTCCAGCCCAAATTGGGCTTTAATCTGTCGTGAAATTCATGGACAGAACCTGCTCATAGCATTATGGCTGCAGATAGGGACTAATTAGTGGAATAAGAGATACCCAGCTTCAATTATTTACTAAACATGCTTGACTAAACAAAACTAAACAAACATGGAACAACTTGGGGCAAAATTTTGTGGCTGTGCAAGATGACTGAAACTGCAATGAACAAAATATCTGCAGTGTCCTGTGCCTCCTGTGTACAGGAGACATGTGAATTCTCAGTTTATGGATTCATGGACCAACTTACAGATACCAGAGCTTGTGAAAAGACCAAAAGCATGACACACATCACTGTATTTCACTTATACAGTGAAAAACACCAAGCATGAACATCTAAATTTTATTATCATCACGTATTTATTTCAATAAACCCCTATCATCACATATTCAGGCCTCCTGGTAAGAGCTACAGTGGCAGCCTGCCAAGTGGACCAGACCAGACCTCTCTGTACAATGCCCAGAAGTCCCATCTGGGAGACAGAATCCCCACAGAGTTCTCATTATGGACAAATTAACCAAACAAAATGGGGAGGAGGTTGTTTGACCCCCAGTTTTGAGAGTTTTGAAATAATGTAGTATTATACTATTACTTAACGTAATTAATGTATTAATTAACCACAAACTAAGTTACATGATGATCTCATATTTGTTCATCATTAATGAGTCATGACATCTTTTCTCTCAAGCAGTTACTATATTTGTTAGTTTATCTGTTCATTTTGTAAAACTTTGTGAACTACTGAAGGAACAAGTCATGAATAACACTTGATACTGATCTCTCGTTTGTACATTATTAATGAATGCATCTTTTATCTCAAGTACCTATATTTGTTCATGACTTGTCCATGATTTGAACTCCAGTAGTAATTGAATTGTTGCTATGTATTTCTGCCCCAAGTAAAGTGCTAGCGGATAAAGAATTGTTTTTTTTCTCCATTATATCCTAGTTATATTGTGTAGATCAGATTTTTCAATTTCTTTACAGTAGTAGCTGCTCATTTTATTATTCTTTGCAAAGTGCAGTGGGACCCCTGCATCATCATTGGCTTCAGTTATCCATGGTTTGCCACGGTCCAAAACAAAATTTGAGAAATACTAGAAATAAACGCTTCATAAATTTCAAACTGTGCACTAAGAGAATACAGGCTGTAATGTGGTGAAATGTGCCAGCCCATTCATCTCTTCAGAATTAGGCTAAAACATCAGAATCCTTTTCACTGAAGAGAGAGAGTGAGAGTACAGTACTGTACAGCGCTGTGTAATAACATACTTTATTATTACTGTATTTAATGTTGGTAATGTTTTATTGTGCTTAATTTATCAATTAAACTTTTCCATTTGCATGTACACAAAAATCATGTTATATATGGGGTCTGTGGATAGTTTCGGCCTGGAATGCATCAACCCGTTATACCAGGGGACTACTATACAAAATCAAGTATAAAGCATTGGCACAAGCTAAAATGGTGGCTGTATAGTTGAAAAATGCAAGGTCTCTGGGAACCATCTGTAATGGAAGTGGCATTTTTCATTACAGGTGCAGCTGGACTAAACGGTGGAGGGAGGAGTTTGTGCAGCTGCAGCCGTGTAGATTATTGGGATCAGATTTAACTCTCAACCCCTCAATCAAACAGCATTCAATTGTTATTCGTCCACATTAAGATGATGTGTATCCTAGGATAATTCTGTCTATAAACCATAAATCACTTAGTAAAACAATTCAGCTTGGTAGACATTTGGAAGCTTCATAGCCCAAACAATCGAAAATACTCTTATTACTCTTCATATTTTAAATCCTATTCATACATTGATTATTTTTTAACCGCTGACTTTATTACACACGGATTTATGAATCTGATCATCCACAGCATTATAATTTCAGTCCATGTCCTCATTGGTAATACATTTCTAGTATATTCACACACTTGATGCCCACAGTGTTACAACACCTTATTACAGAGTCCAGACCTTCCTCAGTTACATTCAACATGAATGGGTATCGTTTTTAGAGACAATATACCAGTAATACTGTAATGCGGGGGATGAGAAACAGTTAAGGTAGCAATGAGAGGGAAAAATCTCTTTTTGCACCCAATAGAAGAAAAGAGGTAAAGACAATGACCTCTGAAGCAGTTAGAGGTCTCTCCTCAAAGGCCTTTAGAAAACCCTTTATGGATTGCATTTTTATATAGCGCTTTTCTACTCTTCCGAGTACTCAAAGCGCTTTACAATTTATGCCTCACATTCACCCATCCACACA
>JABFEA020000098.1:12670659-12681660 GCA_019775915.2 Cyphomyrus plagiostoma
TAAGTTCTCCCCAAGCGAGCTTGATGGGCCGAATGGCCTCCTCTCGTTTGTATAATTCTTATGTTCTTATGTTCTTATTAGCAAATCAGGTCAGTGAATTTCTGTTGCAAGGCAATTCCAGCATTACGGATATGACATTTAGAAAAAAAATGCCTCACTTATAGGCTTGCTAACAATGAGTCAAATTGCATATGTTTTATGTAAGCCCTGGAGTTGAATATGGACAAATCCTCAAAATTCACATATTAACTAAATGTGATAAATGCATTGTATTTTATTAGTGTTTGGATGTGACATCAAATGGAGATTTGCATGGGATTGCCTTGCAATACTTTTCAGTGGAGCCATGCAAAACAATGAATTACAGGGAAAATACTGCAAAGACACTCTGCTACTATCCCTCACATGTCGGCCCCTGAAGGATGCCTCTGGGAGCTGGTGCTTCCATGCAGCCACTCAGCACTGTAAACAGGGAGAGACACAAATCATCTTGGATGCTGAATGTGTAAGAAAGGCAGGGCAACGTGAGACCTTGGCACTGACTCAGGGATCAGTTATGTGCTGACGGAGATTCAGAGCAGTCCAGCTGAAACGGGGCCTGATTAATCGGCCCGGGGTTGTGCTAGGAAGACACACATACATGAAACATCCAGTCTGGGCCCTGCTGGAGCTTCGGGTTTCTGGTCCTCCGCCGAGGAGAGAGCAGACAATGGCTGTGCTTAATGTTCCACTCCTTCATCATCACAATGATGAAACACACATTTGCCACTGAGCAGAGTTGCATGTCTGCCGTACTATGAGCTGAGGCCAGAGGGAAATCTGCCCGATCTCTCAGAGCAGTTTTTTTAAAAAAATGTAAAAAAAACAGACATTGGCCTCAGCTGGAGACAATGAGACAACTAAGGAAACACTATCGTCTTTCATCCTCATTTTTCACTGACTTTTCTGTGAGGCCTGTCAATAATGTTACTCAGTGGGCTAGAGATGTAAGCCTCAATCAGTCTGTAACTTAATTGTCTTTTTTAACTGAATTGGAAAGACCCAATGGAAATTAATCAAATTCTAGTCATATGCCAAACAAATAAAAGTTAAACTACACACAGACACATTGACATGCTTGACAGAAATTCTGGCTTAATTCTGTCAAAATATTTTTACTGGTTTCATAACTAAAGCCCATTGACATGCAATGTTTCAATGTTTAACATATCTGCACATGATGTTCCGGGCAGACATTTTTTTAATTAAGTGTCATAATTTTTTTGACTCAGTTCTGTTCCTTGCAGTTGTCATTAGCTACCAAAGCGATACTAAACACATCTTTAGTGTTTTATGTTATTACAAATGTGTTACTAATTAAAAAGCTCCTAATGTGCGTCAAGAAACTTGAGAACTATATTTTGGGTTTAAATTAGGGGTGTACAATTTGATGATATTAGATTGTGAAGGATTACAATGTCTCCACGGTCTGCCTTTGCGGAGAGAATGCTCGTTTGCTGGGGAAGTTGGTGGTGCAGAAGGCAGTACAACCGTTCGGCAACCAAAGGGTTGCCGGTTTGAGCCCCGCTTCCTCCTGACCCCATCAAAGTGTCCTTGAGCAAGACACTGAACCCCCAATTGCTCCTGGTGTGCAGGTTGGCGCCTTGCATGGAAGCCTCTGCCACTGGTGTGTGATTGGGTGAATGTGAGGCATAAATTGTAAAGTGCTTTGAGTACTCGGAAGAGTAGAAAAGTGTTATATAAATGCAGTCCATTTACCATTTGTATCATGCTGCAGTGCACATTCTGTGAGTTGCAGTTCCGCAGCTCATACATGCATCTGAAGTCATTTTGTCAGCTAAACCCTTTTCAACACACCAATAAACCGATAAGAGAAATTTGCTCGTTCATCCCAAGATACAACTTGCAACACATTCACTATTTGGCAACATACTGTAGCACTATGGACAATATGGAGGAGCTGGTACCTGAAAAAGAATTTGACATCGGTAATATGTAACTTGTTTATACAGTGGCACTTTGGAATAAGAACTTCATTCCTTCCAAAAGGCTGGTAGAGTTGCAGTTGGGTCGAGGTTTCCCCATTATTTCCCCATAAGAAATAATGTACATGAATTTAATCAGTTTCAGATGCCCAAGTGACAACCCAATACTCTGAAGTGGGAGCAGACACGTGCAGCAACTTCAGGTCTCACTATAATTTCCTTTTTAAGTTCTACAGTTATTCTCACTAGTTTCTTCTTTGGTTTGCTACAATCCCTCCTCATTTTCTTGGAGCCATGATTATTGTATCACTAAATGTACTGTAGATAAAGAACAAAAAATTCACACCAAACATTGCTTTCGCACGAAAATTCGGTTGAGAGGTACTGCAAGTAGGCATAAGCATCCCAGTAAGTCGATTTGCATTTGTAGACGCGTTTCAACAGGTCTGTTTTGTTTTGTCGTATTCCAAGATTTCAGTCAAGTTGCGGCTGGATTTTTCTTCACTGAACCTTTCGAGGTTCTGGTAGAGTTGAATGTCTCTCGACCCATACAAGTTTTACTAGGAACGGTCGAGCTATAGGACTTAGGTCGAGGTGCAAATTGAAAACAAATTCAACAAACCCATTCAATGTCCGAGTTGGTCGAGTTAAGAAGCGTCTGAGTTCCAACATTCTACTGTACCTTAGAAAACCAAATGATTTGCAAAATTTGCAAGTATGAGGCTTGCACATTGGATGGCAATAAAACAAACCTTTTTATCACAGCAGAAGAAAACACCCAAAAGAGTATGCCGTTATACTTTCTTTTAGGTTGTGTTGCCTTATAGGGCTGTAGACTTTTTTTAAAATAGGGGAATTAGGTTAGGTGTACTGTTCAGTAACTTAAACTTAAACACCAACATGAAAAAGAATCAGGATATGATCATGGGTCGTGATCCTGCCAGAAAAAAAACATGATGTGATACAGGTTTTTTTCATGTATTGCCCACCCCCAGTTTAAATTTACTATTACTTGAAATTAACATTTTACTTAACACTTCTGGTTGTTTCTAAAGCAAAACATATATTTTGTAAATGAATGAAATAATGATTTAAAACTAATACATTCACAATATTTTTACTGAATTAAGCAAGCATTCTAAGACTTTCTGTGAGCAGTATATGTGCATGTGTGTATGCAAGTATGTATGTATTTAATCGGCTCAGGTATCAAACACTAGCACAAATGCAGTTATACTTTGTCATATTCTTGAACGTTACAAATTATAAGCTAATTACAATTGTAATCATCAGAATTATAGTCATCAACATACCACTGAGTCATCAAGCACTAGGATAGTGAGGGGCAGGGCACATGCCACCTGTCTGATCAGAGATCAGAGCCTCTGAGATTTCCTCTCCTGCAGGGTTTGCTGCTCCTCCATGATTCGGTGCCTCAGCCCTCAAGTCAGTGTCACATTTACTGAAATCCATCCAATTCCTGCAGGCCAGGGGAGGCCAGTCTTTTCCATAAAGGCCCAGTGTGTAAGCAGGTTTTTGGGACAACCATTACATCAGCTCAGGAGTGCAGATGGTGGGGGGGACAAGGGAGACATGCCCCCCCCCAAGTTTTACATTACCAGTCAAAAGTTTTTGCATACCACAGGTTTTTACTACTTTTCCATTTATTACATAAACTGCAGACTTTTTATTCTTGCACTGGAAAGTTGATGAACAGCTATAAAGGAAAATATAAATGAAATAAAGCAAGTTTCCTTTTTAACATGGAAAGAGAATGTACTGTAGCAGTGCATATCTGACATCCTAGTAACTGGTTTTGTGGTAGGCTGTCTTTTAACTTTAAATATACTAGTTAACTGTTTCATCCCATGAAACAGGGCAGTATTTAAATGTCCCTTGTATGTAGAAAGAATGCCTCGAATTATTAAAGGAGGTTACTTTGATGAATCAAAGTAAATGAAAGTATGCAAAAACCCTTGAACTGGTAGTGTTAATAGGACTCTGGCCCATCCCTCTCACTCTGCCCAATTCTATGAATGTGTCCTCACATAATATGTAACATTACATTATACTGGAGCTCAGTAAATTTCAACTTGCAAGAAATTGTAGAGAAATCTGTTGTATATGCTCTTGTTCAACAGGCCATTTCTGGGTGATTGGCTGTTCCATACAAGATAACACTGTATGTATGTCGACCAGTGTCAATCAAAATGTTTAGTATATAGAATCACGCCGAATTCCTCATGAAGCATGGCTGCATAAGCTTAAGAGCTGAAACTCAGTTTGGTCGCACCCACTTCAATAATCTCTCCCGGTCCCCGGGGTCAGCTGTTCAAACCCAGGTGTGAGGACTGTCAGCCAATCAGTCCACTAATTAGTAATCTAACTCAGGAGTTGCAGCGAAAGTGTCTCGGTACGAAGTGGGGAATCAGGCAGAGGAGCAGGTGGAATTGGGCGAACACGGGATTTATTTCGAACAGATACACTTAGGAGCACAAAACGATGAATGACCAGACTAGGGAAACATACTCTGACGCGGACTTAAATACACACCACAGTAATCAACATGACTCGAAACAGCTGAGAACATGGGGATTCCACATGTGGTAGAGAGGGGGGGTGTGGCACACAGGAGGATCAGGACAATCGGAGCATGACAGAAAGCCCGCATACACAGCATGCCCTTTCTGGATCATACTGGACACCCCTGCTGTAGGCTTACCTGACCTTAATGCTACATTTGTAAATCCCTTTGAAGATGTGTACTAACCCAGGTCACAGTATGATGAGATAAGGAGCTGCCCATGACAGAGATTTATAGCGGGTCCCATGACTCATGGATGCTGAATAAGCTGCTACTTGTGATTCAGTTGCCTTCAGCCCTCTCCCCCTAGAGAGACATTCACACACTCAGTATACCTTTATTAGGAGCATCGCTTACACACTCAGTGTCTTGGAGCTGTAGTTGTCATTTCATATGCAACAGTCAGAATCCAAAGGAAGAATGTCTGACTCACCTATTACGCAGGACTGTTAATCTAAACACAGCTGCTGCTGATCGACCTACTGACAGACGAATCACTAATCTAACTAATCATGACACATGGAAAATTATAGTTTCTTTCCTCAGTGAACAACTTAATCCAAGATTCTCGGTCCTTACCGATGACACTCTAGGTTAAATGACATTAGGTTAAAAATTATTAAATGATGTCCCCATTATGGTGTGTTGTATGTGAAAATGAATCAAGTATGTCATCTGATCAAAAGATATTGTTGTGCTCACTGTGCAGGAAGGGTGACACAACTTTGGAAAGGGTTACAAAAGGCTTTGGGCCAACTGAAAACCCTACACCACTATTCCCTTCCCAAGAAAGGTCAATAACCAAATATAATCCCAACAGCAAGGCTGTCAATATAACATGAGATGAAAATTGACTTTGGGGTGAAGGTCAAAGTTGACCTCAATTTTCACAAGTTCACCAGCAATGAAGGAATGACTGCTTTCAAAAAGTGCAAGTCACTCCATATCAGCTTTGCTGAAAATGATCTACCAGGAGTATCCAGGATTGTAAGCTTACCAGAGAGTGGGTCTTACAGCATGGCAACCATGATTAGTATGCAAAACAATTAGCAAAATTACTGCCAGAGAAAGTTAATAACTTTAGAATGGCTAAGTTAAATTTCTGTAGGGAAAAAAAACGGTTAGTAAAGCATTTTCTACCAAATGCGGTCTTGGATCAATGTGTTAACATGAAAAAAAGTCATTATTTTTGTCTTTTATTGCTCAGTCTGATATATTTTCTATATTGATTCTTTGCCATTGATAGTCAAGTAATGTAATTCAGAACTATTGATATTTCTAAATGGTTAATAAGTCTTTGTTTCTGTTGTGTCGGACAAAAAGACGCAATAGAAGGGATCAGGGCAAAAACAAGATCAAGGTTTATTCTAAATCAAAAGACAGGAAAATATAGGGCTGTCAGGGAAGCTCAAAACTGGGACTCACCACTAGACTTACAGATATAACAATATCAATGTCAGGACTAGGGAGCCCTGGCCTAGGAGGAACTTATAACAGGGACTAACAGGGAGCACGATGAGAGGCAGCTGGAGTAAATTAAAGAAGGGAAGGAATTAGAGGTAAGACAAATGCGTAACAGGAATGGCTCGCTAGGGTCACACTGGGGAAAGAAACACAAGAATTGGCTAAGCAGGGCGTGATAGTTTCATGCTGATATAGAAGATATTATTACAATATACAGTCAGTCCTTCTACAGTGCAACTAATGTGTTCCTGAAAACCCTCATGTTCACCATAGCAGCATACTAAAATACACATATCCAATAGGAAAAATTTAACTTATACCTAACAGAGTTAAACAGAGTGATACAAGTGTCCAATAATGTAATTATATCCAGTGTAAACAGCAACAAAAATAATACACTAATAAATTATATTATAAACATTTCCTATGGGTCTTATGAGAATTGCCTAGACCCTGATGATTGCCAAGAGCTGGAAGTAGTGAGCCACAACCGCCATGCGGTCAGACACGCACACAGCACCAATACAATGGATTACCGTATGCGGAGGGGCGCCATGCGACCAGAAACTCACACATCACCAATACAATGGATTACGGTATGCGGAGGGGCGCCATGCAACCAGAAACTCACACATCACCAATACAATGGATTACATTATGCGGAGGGGCACTGTTACGTCCAGCTCCGTCCGATCCTCATGTGTGCCACGCCCACCTCGTTACCTTTCGTTTATTCCGGATTGTTCTCACCTGTTCCTTGTTATTGTCTGCTAGTCTAGTGTATTTAGTCCTCGTCTGAGTCAGTCTTCCCCAGACAGATCATAACAGAATGACAAGTCTCCACAAAAGCACGGAGCAGCAGACCAAGCACCATCGTATTTGCGGTCCCAACCCAAGGTACAGGAGGACCCCACAGCCCTGGAGCTGGCAAGCCGGGGCGCAGACCTCCTTTCAGCGAAGCGGCCAGCTGGACAGCAGTATCTGTACACCGGGCGAGAAAGATCCTTTGCCACCTGCATCGCTGGAACACCAAGCGACGAGAGGAGTATGTCACTCAGAGCCAGGAGGGAGCGAGCATTTTTCTACTCGCTCATCCCCACCTGGGAAAACGATGGTGAGCGAGGGAGCTCCCCAATCGCCTGGACGAATACCGCCGCTACCAGCCGGCAATGCCTCCGTGGGGTGCAGAAGCCTCCATTGGAGCCATACTTCTACCGGCCCGCGTGCATCGCCGGTAGATGGATCAGCCCGGTATTTGACGCTATCCTGCGGATCTCCATGGCCATTAAATGGGCAGTGCCCGACCGGCCGGTGCTAGACCTGCCTGCGCCTGCCCTGCCTGAACCGGCCTATGAGGCACCTGCTCTGGACCTGCCTCCGTCCACTGCTACAGCCACACCCGAGGCGCCTGCTCTGGACCCGCCTCTGCCCGCAGCTGCTGCCGCACTCGAGGCGCCTGCTCCGGACCTGCCTCCGCCCGCAACTGCTCAGCCTGAGGCCACCACGTCCGCGCCTCCATCTGCAGCTGCTCAGCCTGAGGCCGCCACGCTCTCGTGCCTCCATCTGCAGCTGCTCAGCCTGAGGCCGCCACGCTCTCGTGCCTCCGCCCGCAGCTGCTCAGCCTGAGGCCGCCACGCTTGTGCCTCCGCCCGCAGCTGCTCAGCCTGAGGCCGCCACGCCTGCGCCTCCGCCCGCATCTGCTCTGCCTGAGGCCGCCATGCCACGCCTCTCCTGGGGTGCGCCCAGAGTGCGCGCCTTTGGGGGGGTTGTGGCCCTGCCCACGGCCCCGCCTGTTCCTGCCCAGCCCGTGGCCCTGCCCACGGCCCCGCCTGTTCCTGCCCAGCCCGCGGCCCCGTCCGTGGCCCCGCCTGTTCTTGCTCAGCCCACGGCCCCTGCCTGTTCCTGCACCGCCCGCGCCCCTGCCCGCGGCCCTGCTTGTTCCTGATCCGCCTGAAGCTGCAACCGCCACCACGCCCGTGGCTCCGCCTGCAGCTGCAGCCACACCGGCCCTGAACCCATCCGGCCTAGAACACTCTGTCCCTGAGGAGGTCCCGGACAACACCATCGCTCCTCCTCTCATGGCGGAAGAGGAGGAGCTCGAGTGGGACCCCTCGGGGATCCAGTTGCTGGGTTCTCTGGACCCAGGAGGACACCCGGCTCAACCGCCAGTGCCTCAGAGAGGTGGAGCCCAATGGGGTCCCTGCCTCTCCGTGTCCCGGAAGGGAAGGGGGCACCTACGGAGGGTCAGGGTCCCTCCTGTCCCGCCCCCTGGCACGCCTGTGCGGCCCCAGGCCATGGTCTGGTGGCTGCCTGCGGGTCCTCCGGCTCCGCATCGGCCACCTCCGGGCCCCCCTGCTCCGGCTGCGTGTTGGACGGCGCCTTCGCGGGCTCCGGTGTTGCCGTCACCGTCGGCGGCTTCCCCCTTCAGCCTGTCTGCGTCAGTGATCTCTCTGGGTCCCCTCCGGCTGTCCCTCGGCCCGTCTCCTTTGCCCCTGCGGGGCCCCCTCCTACTCCTACCTCCCCCTTGCCTGCAGCCCCTTGGGCTGCTGCCCGTCACCCGCCTGGGTGCCTTCGGGCTCCCTGGTGTTCTCCTCCTGTTCCTGTCTTGTCTGCTCCTCCTCGCTTTGTCCCACCTAGTTCTGTTATTCCTCTCGGCCCTTTTGTCCCTCCGTTCACTCCTGGGCCTCTTGTTCCACCTGTTGGTGTTCCCTCTGCCTCTCCCTTCTTTGTTTGCTTGTCCGCGTTCCCTGTTCTCTGTCAGGTCATGTCCTGGGTTCTGTCTTTGTGCTGGTTCTGTGTTTCAGTTCTGTTCCCAGGTCTCTGTTAATGTTCTTCTGCTTTTGTTTTTCCAGGTCCTGTTTGCCCAATTCGTCTCGTCCGTCGCCTCCCCTGGGGCACACCCGGTGTGCGTGCCTTTGGGGGGGGTTCTGTTACGTCCAGCTCCATCCGATCCTCATGTGTGCCATGCCCACCTCGTTACCTTTCGTTTATTCTGGATTGCTTTCACCTGTTCCTTGTTAATGTCTGCTAGTCTAGTGTATTTAGTCCTCGTCTGAGTCAGTCTTCCCCAGACTTGTCATTAACGTTTTCCGTCTGTTGGTCTGCTGTCCGTCCAATCGCCTGAATAAACCACGTTTGCCCGATTTCCTGGGTCCTCTCGCCTGTTTAACCCCTCGACCACCGACAGATCATAGCAGGCACCATGCGGCCAGACACGCACACAGCACCAATACAATGGATTACGGTATGCGGAGGGCCGCCATGTGACCATACACGCACACAGCACCAATACAATGGATTACAGTATGCGGAGGGGCACCATGTGGCCAGACACACACACAGCGCCAATGCAATGGATTACGCTATGTGGAGGCGTGTAATGTGGCCAGACACGCACACATCATCAATACAATGGATTACAGTATGCAGAGGGGCACTGAAGGCAACATGGCTACAGATGGCTAAATGAATTTTAAAATGTTGCTGTGTGTTTATATATGAATTTTTAGATTTTTACCATTTAAGAATTTGACGTGTGTAAATGGTTTTAGATTTGAAGAGGACTTCCACCCATTCACTGAAAAGAGCCAGCTCAAAATCATTCATTCATGAATTGGACATCACTATCCTTCATCTACATGCAAGTACTGGTTCTCGCTAAGACCATTTTATGTAGTTTACGTCGTCCTTTTCTCTTCAACTGAAAATCAAGCAAATATAAATGCAATTCTGCATTGTATTGGACTTTGTATTGGGTACTAATATAGGAATTGCGTTAGAACAGATTCGCGGTGTGACATCATGCATTGTAGCAGGACTGACTGACAGTTATAAGTCACCCTTTTTATAGCACCTTAATTAAAAGGTATGACATACTTTAATATTTTATTCACTTAAATTTAAATACCTTTTTGATGGCTTTTCTTTTCAAAGTACTGTAATTGAATTGATTTGAATTGAATTGAACTGGAATTTTATTTTATTTTATTTATTGTTAGAGTGGCCCAGAAGCCTCGGATTTGAAATACGCTAAGCCAAATGTTTTAACCATTTGCTATTAATCTTCATAAAACAAAACAAAGCAAAGTAGAATGATAAATTATATGCAATGCATTCATAAAGCATTATAAATACAGTTCTAAATAATGATGAAATTGCATAACACATTATAGCCACCTTTCCTGGAGCCGACACCTTATCGTGGTGGAGGGCTTTGTGTGTTCTAATGATCCCAGGTGCTGTTGCCCGGGGCTATATGCCCCTGGTAGCGTCACCCAAGGCAGGGTCCTGGGTGAGGAACCAGACAAAGTCATCAGACCCCTTATGATGAGTAAAAAACAGATTCACATTTTCCCTCGCCTGGACACAGTTCGGACACAGTGAATTATGAAGGTGTCTATACTGGATTATAGTTGACAGCTTTAAGGAAAAAATTACCAAATAATTTTATGTACTTATGCAACAGCTACACCATAAAAAAATATGTCATGCTCTATTCTTCAATTAACATGAATTACTTGTAAGCAATGATAGAAAATGGTATGTTAAAATGTAAATTTAGTTAAGTAAACTGCCCTTCATCTTGGGGTAGTGAGGAAAGCATATTTTATACTCTGAGAGAAATATAAAATGATGTATAAAATATAAAAAATATAAAATGTATAAAAAATGTAGAAATATAAAATATAAAGTGACAATAACAAATGTCCAAGCCAGTGCTGATGTTCCCTAGGAAACATAGAGATGACATTTGTAAGTCCACATCTCAGCCGCTCTCCCACACCCGGGCAACTCTCCCACACCCCTGCCGCTCTACCGCCCCAGCCGCTCTCCCACACCCGGGCAACTCTCCCGCACCCCTGCCGCTCTACCGCCCCAGCCGCTCTCTCACACCCGGGCAACTCTCCCGCACCCAACCCGCTCTCACACACCCGGGCAACTCTCCCGCACACCTGCCGCGCTACCGCC
>JABFEA020000098.1:12693733-12712845 GCA_019775915.2 Cyphomyrus plagiostoma
GTAAGCTCAAAAGATATATATATATATATATAAAACTAGACAAAAAGGGCAAAAAAATTGCTTAAAGAAAAGTACATCCCACTTCAAACAGAACCAAGAGAGAAAAAGAAAAAAAAATAAATAAAATCAAATGCCAAATACCATGTAGGTTACATTACCATAATATTTTAACATTAGTATCAAGTCCACCCTTTGCTAGAAACAAGTGAGATACAGGAAGCTACTAAAATTAAGATTAAAATTAAGCAAAGGCATATGTCATGTTATTCATAAACGTCAAAAAGGCTATTTATGTCAGCAGTCGGTCTGCAGGCTGGAAAGATACACTTCAATAGATTGCATACAGAAATGCTTGATTCACATCTGTTAAAAGTTGACAAACATGTCATTCCGCATCATGTTATAATCCCTGACATGAGATGGAAAAACCTCACACAGAAATCATTGCTCAATCGGTGCTCAAACTTCACCAAGTTACTCATCAACATGTTTTATTACTCGATAGAAGTGTTGTTATAAAATAGGAAACTATTTAGTACATTTATTATTATTATTATTATTATTATTATTATAATTTTAATTATTATTAAACAATATTGATTTGGTAATCAATTGAAAGGAGAGAAAGACTGCCACCCACTGGACCACCCACAGACGTCCCCTAACTAGATTCCAAGGGCAAAGGAACCAGTGCAGTGTGTGTGTGTGTGTGTGTGTGTGTGTAGATTATGTTTATATTACATTGTGGGGACCAAACATTCCCCACAATGTAATAAAAACCTGGTATTTTGATATTGTGGGGACCATATTTCAGGTCCCCACAAAGATCTGTAACTGCAATCTAAAAATTTTAAATACCAGAAGACTTTTTGTTTAGTTACTTATGGTTAAAGTTAGAGCTAGGTAGGGGTTCAGGTTGTCAAGTTGGGATTAGAGTTTTCCCCATAGAAATGAAAAGTGAGTCCCCACAATCATATAATTACGAACTTGTGTGTGTGTGTGTGGGTGGGTGTGGGTGTATATATGTACAGTGCCTAATGAAGTGGCCACTGACTGCGGAGTGTATTTGCCCAGTGCCTGTGATAAATGTACTAATCAATTCACAGCAGAACTGACAATTACTCTGAGAAATCTGAATGCCCTAGATCTCTGTATGTACTGTAATACAATGCTACTACCATTAAAAAAGACTAGGTTTCATTATACTGTCACATTGCTAACGGTTGGTGGGCAGTACTCATATTTGTTTAGTATTACGTCCATCTGTTTTCTCATTAACAAATTGTATGAAATCATGCTGACCTCTCGCTATTTTTAACCATGTAGCATTGTGACTTTAGGTACAATTTGATGAATATTGGATATTTTTCTCCCCTGTACACAAACAGCCTCTCAGCATTCAGCGCCATCTGATGAAGGGTAATATAGCCGCATAGCTTAATATGAATAACGCTTGCCATGGACCTGTAAGAGAATAATATACGGAATAAGATACTGAACAGCAAGCATTATGTTTGACAGAAACTTAAAATGTGCTTTACCACCGAAAGCAGGGCATGAACCAAAATGTAGAATCGCACAGAGACAACATTCACTCAGTATGTCTTATCACTGGAGAGAAGAGAAGCCACATTGCGAGGCAGCATTTTGGCAGGTTATGGGTTTGTCCACATTTTGTACACTTGTTCCAGCACTGCCAGGTCTAACTGGCAGCGTAAGTGGCTTCAGCCCTCTAGGCTACGGTTAACACTGAATGACCAAAGTGAGCAGCATTGACTCAGTATTATATGAGACTTTGCAGCTGCTGGATGCTCTTTCCCAGCACAAAGCGGATGTCACACTACCAAGGAATTCATCATTAGCTAGCTTTGATCTAACTGTCTACTGTAATGCAGGGATGAAAAAGAGGTCCTGATTATGGAGCAGTAATGTGTATCAAATGCTGCTTCCAAATGAAAGAAAATGAACCATCAAGAATGAACCATCTACTGGACTTTACACTCTTCGTTTTTAATGTTGTATATATGCGAAAAATCTCCATAATGTTTCCTTGGAAACAGCATGCTAATATTTTGTCACACTTTAATTGAGGGGAATAACGTAGTAGTACATGCTTGCATAATACATACTTACTTAATTAACCACTAACTAAGTGTTACTTACGTTCCCACGCTCTTTCATCATTAATCAATCATGACACTTCATGTTTTTATTTCGGGTACTATATTAGCTATCATTTAACTAATTAGTTAGTAATGGAAAGATTTCACTTGAGGGGGCAAAAATTACTTCTCATTTACTACATAGGAACAATTCATGAACTAATACAGGTTTCCCCATGAAATATATGAACAGTCATTATTGATTAATGATGAAAGAATATGGGATCAACACTTAGCTACTTGTTTATTAATGGGTGATTCATGTTTTTGACCACATGTTCATGTCCTCGCGTTTAACTGGCTGTTATTCTTTTAGAAAATTAGACAAATATTTATAACAAACCTATTTTATTATGTGTTTAGGTGTTTTCTATTGCTCTAACAAAGATAAACTATTATTTTTATTTTTTTACATCTCTTTAAAGCACCATTTCTCTGGAATATGCACTCATTTTAGCATGTCCCAAATGCAATGTATTCAACTTCCTCAGTAAATATAAACTTTAAAATTATAAAAACCAAAACTTATTCTTTATTATTTTTTGATAGACTATGGTATACTACCTTTAGAGAATAAAACAAATGTGCATTTTTTTTTCTGTAATTAAATAATATATGTCCCTGCATTCGTTTTCCACCCTATGAGCCTCTAGTTTCTTGGCTCCATAAAAAGGCTAAAAATCCATGCAGCCATTTCCAGAAAGGGATATAATTTGGTTTTGGAGGGAAATTCAACTGGAAGACTAAAGTAAGCTTTAACTGTCACTCTCTCCTGTATTTTTCTCTATTTTATATTACACACCAGTTTGAGGCACCCTTAAAGTTCCACCCTGTTAGTATATATTATGGGAAATATTTATTTGAAAAAATATTTTTAAAAACATGTTTAAAATAGCTATTTAAATGCTGATCAGCTGTAGAGTGTGTGCTAGCTAAATGTTGCTCACTTAAAGAGCTAGAGCTAAATTAACTAGAAATATTCTAGTTCTATAATCTAGACTATTCTAGACTATAATCTAGTACTATTCATAAAATTAAAACAGTTAATGCTACAAGAATGAAACTTTTATCATAGCAAAAGGGACACATTGTATCCCAGAAAAGTTCAGTATTGTTTGACTTGTACAGATCCCTGTATCCCAAGACGTTCTTTAGTTGGAGGAAAGCTGACCTTGCCTTGCTGATCATAACTCTAATGTCATTGTCTGTCCCACCTTGCCAGTCAACCATACTGCCAAGGTGGGTGAAGCTCTCTGCCTCTACTACGGCTCTGCCTTGCAGTGCATTAGGGAATGTGGAGACAGCATTTACCTTAAGGACCTTGCTCTTTTCTCTGTGGATGCTGAGCCACCTCTTCTTTTTGTATGTTTGCATTCCAAATATTGGAAAGCAGCTTATCACATATAGTGGTAATTGGTAAGAAGATGTCCTCGGAATGTCCGTGTTACTCCTGAATCATTGTCAAATAAACAGACTTCCCCTCCATGTAATAACTTCCCAATGGTTATATGCTGACTGTGTCCTGAGGCTGCAAAGATGCTGCATCCCCATGCTGCCTCACCCTAACATCCTGGCTTAATCAAAAAGCCTGTTTTTTTTTAGTGATTCCAACGAGGCATGTGAGGTTACAAAGTAGCCCCAGATACTCTCAGGACCACTGCAATTCTGCAGTGAATGGTCAGTATTAGCATAATTTATTTCCTAGAATGCAGCAAATATTTGATTGTTCCACTTTTCTATTCTACTTTGGTAAAGATAGGCAGCATTGTTCATTTTGTCTTTTGTATGCTCCCGTATATATTGCAGTGATTAGTGTTCAGTGAAGACTCGCATTTACCAGTGAAACTGATGTCTGGAAATATTCAGCCTTTCCCCTGGGGTTTCAGTGCCCTCTAAAATTGATCCACCCATCTTTCATACTAGTGTCCAGTACAGGATCATAACATAGTCTAATTATGAACATAGGTATTATTCCTTTCATATTCTATACAAAGTTGATATTGCACATCTGCCAAACTGGGGCTGCTTTCATGGGTCACAATTACAGGGAATTCAACCATTTCAATGGTGGCCGGAAACTACTTATTGTACTAAGCTAGAATGCTAAAATTCTGCGGTGAACCTTGACTGAAAACTGGCACTAAAACATAAATTGTCTCTGACCTGTGGTATTAAATTTTCATTGCATGAAAGAACTGGTAATAGATTCCTGTACTTTATTCCGCATATATTATTATATATATTTTGATGAAATGATAAATAATTAATGTGTATAAATCAAGAATTTGACAAGACTAATTATGCCCTATATTTGCCCTATATGTTCCCTTACAAAAACATATAATGTAATAAATCAAGGATCAGCACCTTGTCACCCAGTGTCCTTCTTGAGGTTTTATGTGTGTAACTTATACCTTGTTGCTCCCATTTGGGGGGTATATACGGGTTTGCAGAGGCTACGCCAGTGAACCTTACACAAGGCTTGTTTATAAATATTATGTAAATATTTTTAATCAATGTGATTTCTAAATGTCTGCATAACAAACAAAACAAGAATGTTAACGCAACCCAAGTGTAGCTGCAGTGTGTAATAAAAAATATACTGTATTAGAGCCAGAACATTCTTCCAGACTAGATACGTCGACATGCGTTGGAATAGCATTTCGTACATTAGAAAGCAAGTCATGCACTTTACTGAAAAATGTTTTCAGTCTGTGGTAAACAGAACCTGCCACTTCTTACAGCAGTATACTTTAAGTTTATTATATGTGTATGACTTAGATTCACTACATCTACTGTCAGCTCTGATCACTGTTCAAGCTCGAAGAACAGATTCAAAGTAAATCAAAGTTATACCATTTAATTTCAGCTATCTTTTATCTCTCCGTTTCCTGCCTTAAAAATGTCATTTTGAAGATAGGTGAGATAGCCTTCATCAATTGGTCAGAAGAGGAGAAGGCAAAAGATATGGTGCTATTTATCTTGGGCCGTTACAAATGTTCTGATGCTTCATTCACTGACTTTACGAAAAGCAAAGATTTAGTGTGGCTGGAATATACTCTTGTGCTGTTTGAAACACAGCTCATTAAAAGCACTCCGAACTTAGATCTCATTTATGCCAATGATGGAATCCTTTTTTGAAACAGTGAGAAGGCAGCCACTAGGCATGGAGCCGCGAGGACTGCCTATTTATTTATTTATTATCCTACCCCTGCAGCCTTCACAGTAATGATGCCCAGCTAGTGATAATGCATAATCAAGAGACTGTTGGAGTTCAAACGTAACAGTTCTTGCTTAAAGAGGAAGAGGAATGGAGGACACAGAACAAGCAGAAGAATAGGAACACCCCGGAGCATCTTGTTACCTTGAATGCTTGTATGGAAGTTTACTTTTAAATATGGTGTCATATTAGTTTAAATTTATTATAACACTTTATGAACAATATTTCAATACACTTTTTAACTCGTTTTAAACTATTAGCTAATTAACTATTTAAAAAACTATTAATCCTTCTAAAATGGTTCACTACAATTGCACTCAATACTTACAGTTACGTTTCTCACAACAGAATTTAAGTTCTCAGTACTGCTTGTTCAGTTCCCACAACCTCTAGTCAGTTGTGCACATCATGACGGCGATTTCTGGTTGTTTTGTCATTGTGCAATGGCTTCAGTGCACTCAGGCAGACGCTTATGTGCAATTCTCAGCTATATCATACATCAGCGGTTGCTTATGTCATGATGGTGAAAATGCCTTGTGCTAGCCCTCTTTTGCATAGTCTTACATTCCAGACAAACTTGTCATTTTGTCATTGTGTAAGTCATTGCAGTGAAAAGTGTTCAACAAGATATTATTGGCTGTCAAGTGTATTTTATAGATTTCTACTAAACTTTTTTGGTATGTATTCACAATACTAATGACTCCTATATCACCTTAAATAGGAACGTCAATATGTGCATGGGTATTTTGTATGCCTCATATAGCTATTTCGTATGCCTTCGTATGTCTCATTTGTATCCCTTTTATGGGGCCATACAACACCCAACATCTGCTTACCTTCTTGAACATCTCATTCCTGACGAGGAGATTGGTCGAAAAAATATACCAAAGTATGTGATCATTTGTGAGAATGTGAGTTTCCATCACTTCAGCCCAATCAGGTTTGCCAACCACCCCAGGATGTTGATGGAATTCCTACCACCATATTCCCCATTCCTCAACCCAACCGTTCTCAACTTGGAGGTGGAAGGTATATGACTGTAACCCACATACACAAATGGCACTGCTTGCTGTGAGAATATAACAGCATAGGCTAGATAAGACACTCTAGGAGGTTCTTTCCACTCTGCATTGCAAAGGAAGATATCAGTTGTGATGTGGATGTGGTCCAACATACAGGATCGGCTGCAATTGTAGAAAGCATTTAGAGTTTCAGTATTTATATATTGTTTCCCTTTTTGATTTTGTAATTGTTTTTTTTATTTCATATGTTATGCATAAGGCATTGACATGCATTTTTTGCTAGACTGCAATTGCAGTGCCTGGTATGTCACTACATACCTCTGCAATCAATAAAATATTCTTCTTGAATCAGTGTTTTTTAATTTTTATGTTTTCTGCCCTTGTCATTCAGATGTTTTGTGCATCAGAAAATGTTTAGATTGAGCCAATTTTATATTGATAACATGGCTTTACATTTTGGCTGTCATGTCCATGGACGATGATTCATGGACTTGGGATTTTAATGGCACTGACATGTTCAATGACATAGGTACTTGCTTTTGAGGCTTGGACTAAGGATTTTGAAGAAGTTACCTGCTTTTGCTGGTCATCCATGAATGCACTCACTGTTATGCAAATGTTAAATCTGTTGTGAGAAATGCACCAAAGTAACTGAAAAAAACTAATACATTATCATGCAACGCAAAATGACAACACACTGAAAACTCATTATACCAACTGTTACTTCAGTGTAGAATTCATCAGTCTGCATCAATGCTGACTGAATGCTTAAAAGACCCTTTATTTTAAGACATCCCAAATCAGTTTACAAAGTACATCTGGCCACAGTCTCATAATCCTAGATTTATGAAGCAACAAATCTGTTGAGACATTGTGTCCAAAATCTTTGTTTGCAGGAATTATGCATCATGCAGGGATCTGAACACAAGCTCCACTGGTTAACAATACATCAACTTCTACAAGTTTTTATGGACCTTTATTCCTAGTATCTACCGATTCAATTGAAATTGGACTTTTTCAACCAATATAGAAGTTAACACAATAATAAATTATGGTCACTTATGGTCACTTTTTTTGGTAATTAGTTGGGGGAAAAAAAAAAATTCTCCAGAGAAATTCATTATGATGAAATTCCCTCTTGGATCATTTAGTGCATTACCTCCTTCAGTACCCTAAGGTGTGCCAGTACGACTGGTTCTCCTTCAGTGGGACAACATTTTCAGTCATTCCCTTCTCCCCAGAGCATTTCTACCTCATCTTGCACATGGGCTTACCATTTATGTCAAAGTTCTGCCAATGCATGAGCAAGTATCTTAATAACAAGGTTTTGGTTTTGTTTTACTTTTTATTTTTTTGCAGAAACAAAAGTCAGACGACAGACTGTCCTTTATTCAACAGAATTACATCTTTAAATAAAATTTTGTTTTACACGCACCTGGTATCTTTCAGGATCCTTGTGTGCTTCTGAAATCGATGTGTGATATTAGCATATTTAGTTTCCTGATCTTACCCTTTTTCTGGGCTTCCAGCAACATTTTCTGACACATTTTCCAAAATATTGCGCCATGTTTCTCTCACTACATCATCTTTTAAATTTTAGTATACTTCCAAGTATTTTAAAAACCTACAATAGTTAAATGGAACCCATTCATCAATCACAATCACTTCAGTGCAGGCAGTAACGGAGACAATGATTGAGTATGAAGATTTCTGAAAGTCAGGCGCATTTTCACAACACATATTTCCAGTTCATACCAGTTTAGCATAGCTGCTACAGGACTGCAAAAGCTGAATTCTGTGGACATTTACCTGGGTGATGCGCCACTAACTAGACCAGCAGCTGGAATTCCTAATAATAAATATGGCCAGAGAAAACCATCTGGGCCAGGACTACAAGCATTGGACAAAAGATCACAACCAAATGCAAAGATCTAACAGTCCTGAGGAACCAGAATCCTTTTTCAAATATATAGATTGGCCTGGTAAATAAGGTATATATTTATAAGACAAATGTAATATTGGACCTCTATTTATTACTGAGCTTTTTTTTCTACCATGAGCAGATGGCAGGTCCTCTCAAATGTTAACTTTCATTTGGTTGGTTTTATTTTTTGATGCAATCAAGGACAGGCAGCCTTGACAACCTGTCGTGATCAATTAGTATACTTTTTGGGTACCCATAGCATTTTGAAATTTATGAATTAAACCAACAGCAATAACCTAAAACACAGTTTTAACATTATCAGCGAAAAATGCATAGATTCATTAACTTCCATCCAATGTATACATTCTGATATTAATTTTGCCTCATCCGTTACAGAAACTCAGCACTGGGGAATAGGGTATGAATGAACTCGCATGTAGGCTAAACATGACTTTAAACAGAAACATAAAACATAATAACCGGTAAATTAAAGCACTATTGTGTATATTATATCTGGTATCATGAACACATTTACATTTATGGAATTTGGCTGATGCCCTTACGTAAGATTGTCTTACGTAAGTGCTTTGAATTCACCATCGGTGAATACATTCTAATACTGATTCAATAGAGTATTAGTCTAAAAAACTCTTCTGGAATGTAATACTGTTTTTTCTAAGAATATAACATTGGAAGTGTTAATCAAAGTACTTTTGAAAGAGTTTAACCATCGCTTGAAGAGAGCCAGCGGTTTGGCTGCACCAGAAGCTTAGCTACAGCTAATATATGTGAGAACTAACTTATGGTCCTGCATTTAAATATCTTTCTTTCTGTCAGAATGTATTTCCTTTCTGTGAACTTTAAGCTGTAAAGGTAAAAATTCAAACTCATCTGACTTTAAATCGTATTGAATATTGAACATAGAAGATAGACATTATTAAGAAATATAATACCCTTTATAGAACTGTTTTAAATGACATTAATTATTGAAATCTCCCTGCCTCGTGCCCATTGCTTCCGGGACAGGCTCCGGACCCCCCGCGACCCAGTAGGATAAGCGGTTTGGACAATGGATGGATGGAATTATTGAAATCTTTATTTATTCATTTATTATTTATTTATTTCACGACAGTGGTTCATCCATCCATCCATCCATCCATCAATATTCCATAATATGTATCTGTGATACTGTTTTTTAATAAGTCAATCAAAATACATTTTTTGCAGCATAACCTCCATAAAGAATATAAAGAAAGGTTGAATTCTTACACTGAATTCCTGCATTGCTAAAATTTGATCTGATTTATCATGTTTATTCACATTTTTATTAAACAGATTACACCAACAATCTCCCTTTATGCTGGATAAAATATGTGAACATCTACAGTACTATAATCAACTATCTAGTGATTTATGTGGACCAGATGTTCAGTCAATTAGATTCCAAATAGCGACCTACCAGAAAGACTACAAAGGGTTACAAAGGTTTTTCGCATAAATTTCAACAAATGCAAAAAAGAAAAATGGGGAGAATTTGATAGCACTGATAAACTTCCCATGAGCAGTCGTCCAAGAAAAACACACCAGAAGCAGGGGGAAATAATGCAAGAGGAGGTCACAAAGAACCTCAGTGTAATGAGAAGAGGCATGCTGACTGCTCTCACACTGGCTGATGTGAGAGTTTATATCTGGACCACAAGGAGAATTTGGGACAAGGCTGATGTGAATGAAGGCAACCAAGGAGGGAACTGCTGTCTACAAAAAGATTGTTGTAGTTTGCCAAAATTCACCTTGATGACCTAGAATGCAGCTGGAAGAAAATTCTGCGGACACAAGAGATAAAATTTAAACAATTCCTTATTAATAAGAAATCATATGTTTTTCAAAAATCAAACGCAAATTCTATAAGAGCATGTTGCACCTCTACCAACATAGATAATAACAACAGAAATAGTATCATACATCACAATAGATACAAAATCCATAAATCTGCAAAAGAATGGCTGAAGTCAGTTTTGGCCCTAATATAAATTAAATATTGTGCCAAATGTGTGCGGCAAGCAGCCCATTGTGAAGACTCAATATTATTGATGAGAAAATCCATCTGGAAAAGCACGTGACAAAATCAGTCCAAAGCCATGAGAGATTATCAACAGATACCAGAAATGTTTGAAGTTATTGAACTGTTACCAACCACTAAAGAAGCACGGATTCTGAAATGATGTGTTCAGGCATGAGCAAATGCAATTTTTGCATACAATTAAAGGTAGCACAGTGGCTCAGTGGGTAACAATTGCCTCACATCTCCAGGGCTGTTGCTGAGGATACCACACCTGTTCTCTGTGTGTTTTCTATAGATACTCCTTCTGCAGTCCAATAACAGGTAGTTAGGCTACGTCACTAAATTGGCCATAGTGTATGATTGTGTCATGTGATGACATGGCATCCAATCCATGGTGTGCTCCTATCTTGTGCCCTTTATTGTTGGGATAAACACAGCTTTGTTCAATCCCTCCTTAGAAAGAATGATTCCTGTATACAAATAGCAAGCCAATTTAGTACTCATATTTGGAAAATTAATCATTTCAACTGAATTAGAACTTTTATTGATGTGTTTATTTTCAAATTCATGCAGCATTTCATCAAAGGAATAGAAAAAAAGTCAAGAATACAAAAAGACAAGACATGTTAAAGTCAACTGCAATGCCAAAAATGGTTTACAATTATGGTCCATAGCTGTGGTCTTCAGTTATAAGTACCTGTATTTGTTGGAATTCAGCTAGTGTCACGAAGTAACACAAAGAACTCCTAAAACCCAGTGTGGAAAAAAGAGAATTTTTTTCTTGCCCTTTTCAGCAGAAGAGTTGAAATGTAAAACACACCATAACAATTTCCCGAATCAATCCTGAAAATTAGTGTCTATTTTTAAAATACATCTTCAAACAACATCCAGACAAAACGAAATTGAACATGTCAGTGAGAACAATCTGTTGCATACTTCAAAAACCATGTCACCTTGTTTGTTGTACGTCATGCCACAACCCTAGAGGATGCAGAACGTTTTTGATGCATGAGACTCACACACAGACCACAAATACACATAGTGTGCGTGCATGAGACATTTTAATAGAAGAGATGACAGCTTTTAAAATGGAACTTGCACTGTTTATTAATAGCCACTATGGTTTTAATACTAGCAACAGCACATACAGAGAGGCCAACAATTTACACAGCCCTCACAGTTACACGCAAGCACACATTCCATGGAAAATGTTACAGGTTATGACATTTACTATTTAAAACATAAGTACATGAATAAACATATTGCACTGAGTGGTGCAAAGCCTGCCAATAACTACTAAATCAGTCCTGCTGACCAGTCCTACAGAATCACATTATGTGACCCAATTGTGGACAGTAGGTGGAACCAGAACAAGCAAAAACTTGTGCCTACACAAGTGGTGTGTCGAAACAGCGATCACCACCCTTACATCATCATACTGTTAAAGCGACATTGATTCTGTCGCTTTCCTTGTATCTTTTGAAATAAATTGTTGTAGGAATCGAAAAGTTGTAGTGTGAAGAATTTAGTGGTTTAACAAGTTCATCAGGAGGGCTTATTTATCAAAGCCAGTAACTAGAGGTGGAAATTTCAGGTCCACAAAGTACAAATCCAGACCATGGTTTTCTTTCAACCTACCAGTTGAGTATAAAGAGTGCGTTTGTCTTGGGACTTTAGGTCCGTCTGCAGCTGACGTGACGTGGAGCGAGATCTGCTGGCGGCTGCAGGGGTGGAGTATAAACTGACTGCAGCCAAGTAGGACAGCTTCTACTCCTCGTAATCTGCGGGACCGGACCTGACTGTAATGATAGCACTGCCAGAAGGGTGTAGATAAATCTATACAAATATTACCTGCATGCTCATTACTTTTTACAATAACTAACTCCTGATCCAAACTGATAGCAGCAAACAAAATAAACTATTGTGTATAGTGGCCCTGTGTAAATAGATAGCTGCCAGGAAAAAGATTAAATACATTTATACCAAGGATTCAAAGTTTCAGAGTACAACGCAATTCTTACTTGAATGCCTTCTTCACAGACTGGAAAATTAAACAAATAAAGCAGTGCAACATTACAGTAACTAACAATAAATAAACTATTAACTTTCGTGTACTATTAGAGCATTTATGTCATTTATTTAAACTTTATTTTACTGGGAAAATTAACTGAAAACCAGTTCTCACTGCTTTACGTGCTTTCAGGAGAAATAGCAGGTAACACATCCGAACAACCAGGGATACAAATGTCATGCGTGCGACTAAAATCTTCACCCAATAAGGGCAAAGTTGTATAGTCACAGAGGCAGTTCTAGTTTGTGCAGCCAGCTGAGAGAGAAGGGTCTAGCTACAGACGCCTGTAGAGTGGAACTCCACCAGAAATACGTCACCTCCACAGGAAACACGTGACCTCAACACTGTGTTACAGCGAATAAACCCGAACCTTAACCCTAACCAAAACTCCATTTTACATCCTTAAAGATCCGTGTTTCCTGTAAAAGTGACGTATTTCTGGTGGAGCTCCATTCTACAGGCGTCTGTAGCTAGACCCTCTTGGGGCTGAGAGGTGCTGCACTATCTGTCTTAAGTCGTCTTGCTCTCATGAGGTTTTTGTACCATGTGACATGGTGATGCGTGGTGACGTTTTGCGGCGCTGGCTGAAGTCAGACAAAAAAAATCTAACCACGATGCATTGTGTCAGGACCAGAATGCATTGTTTCAGGCCAGAGCTGTAAGTGGCTGCATGAAGTTGAACGCACCCAAAGTCACAGAGTAACTTAACAGGTTGAAACTAAACCATAGTCTGGATTTTTACTTTCTGGACCTGCACTTTCCATCTCTGCCAATAACAGTGTTGAGTGGTTCATGCTGTAACGCCATCATGTGCATTGTTATCATTAAAACAGTAACAGTACTGCATTCTCAAAATGGTGTCATCAGTTCTAAAAGCATGTCTTAGCTAGGACACATCATTAATAAAGAGTCCATGATGTCTTCTGATAAGCATTTACCTGGTATGTCATTTCCTCCATCCTCTCGTTGTCTCTATGAAAAACAGACCTTGTAAAGAAAACAAATTCATTTTTAGCACTCCCTAAATTGTTCATATGCTCACAGCACGAATCTTGCAAAAAGCAGATTTGTCCTGCACAACTGAAGTCATCACAAGAAGAATTGTCAATAATATCAATACCAACAATAACAATCACAGCCTCCTATTCTGCCTACATGTGGCAACTGTTCAGTTTCAGCTGAATGCAGTAAGATTCAAATGGACAAAGCCTGTATTTAAGTAACAAAACTACACGCCTTATTACAATGTACATTCCGGAAATATTGTGATAAGTTATGCTGATCACATACCTGTTCTATATTCCTGAAAGCCTTTGTAGGTGATGTACTCATCACTTTGAAGAAAAGAGAGTCTGCTAAATGATTAAATAAAAATGTCAGTGTAATACGGGATCATCTGAAATGAGACTCTGCATTTTTTCAGTTGGTTAATCCCCAGGAGAATTCATCCAAGGTTAATCCCGTGAGGTACTAATGTGGACCACACATCATTACAAATATATGCGATTCCTTTGTCTTGCTGTTACTAGAGCATACGGTTCTCCTATCCTTATCTGACTTACTTCGCAATCTTTCTTTCTCCTTTACATTCATCCCTTATTGTTTGCCAAACTCCAAGGATACCTTTCATAGCTGTGATTTTATATTGTTCCACAGTTCTGTTTGCCATTCAAACCAGAGCTTATGCTACAGTAAGGTGTTACACTACACTACTACTATGGTCTAGTACAACACTGATGACTGAAACAATACAACAGGACATGTTATTACATTTTTTGATGCACTGTACAACAGACAGCTAGTAAGTCAAAAAGAAAGAGGAGTGGTAGTTCATGGCACAATTATTTCTGGGGCAATGAACCTGTGTCATATTCCAACACCACAACTGATTCTTTTTCAGGTCACCCATGTATAACCTCCTGAGATCAAAGTTTAAAAAGTGTCCTTCAGTTTTAGGTTAATTGCGATTTTTCTGTCTTTGGAGGAAATAAGATATTTTTTCAAATTTATTTTTATTTCCAATTTCATAGCATGTCCTCTTTAGTGCACAACAGGAATAAATATGTTTCCTTACATCAGTGAAAAGATATATGCAAAAACAAAATGTCTCGGCGATGGACATAGATGAATGGGTGGGGTCTCAGGAGGATAATGGTAAAATGCTAATTCATTCAACTATTAAAAAAAAATCTTACATTTATTTGAGTAAAATACAACAAAGTGGAAAATGAGTAAAGGCACGTAAAATGTTCACATTTCAAAATGACAGAAATTCCCTTTTGTAAAATATTGTCAAGTTTCATACTGAAGGACGTTCCACTGTGAAGCATCAATCAGCAGAGCCTGGAGAAAAAGAAAGAGCAGAGCTATTCCTGATCGTAAAATGGGGGGGCGGGGGCGGCTTGAACCATTGTCTCGTTGAAAATAGAGATTGCCGTTAGCCTTTCTCATTCCTTTACAAATGGAAGATGGGGTAGCAGCCAGAGACCCCCCATAAAGATGTTTTTAAGTGCTCCACACTGTTTTCACTATACTTCATCTTCCTGCTTTTTTGAACACAGAACCAGCAAAACACAGGCTAATCTAAGATCTTACGTAGACAAAATAACATGAGGTCATCCACAGACATATCAGTATGCTCATTACAGAGAGACACCGAGTGCTGTATTAGGTAATAAGACAGAGAGAGTCTAGATTCCACCGCAGATAATGAGCAGATTTAAGAACAAGCAATAGTTCTCCACCTAGCTGCCATGATAGGGAAGGCTGTAAGATTAGGATGTTTTAGAGTAGAAATTAATTTCCTTAAAGTCAGACTTTTAATTCTACTGAGAATGGCCTTTAGCTTCCCCAAACAACAAATCATATTCTACAGGTATGACATTTGAATAAGGAATAATGTTCAATGATGCACTTCTACACCAGATCTCTGTAAAATAATTCTTTGACAACATCCCTCTGAAACTCCATCCAACCGTGCATTCTCGGAGCCCTATTATTTTCTACCCAAATCCAAAATAAAGAAATCCCAACACTTCTGTGTATTGTTATTAGTTGGATTTTTATCATATAAATCCTTTGCTTGGCTGATCTTTTTTTGTGTTTGGTTTCTGAATATGATCTGCTTTTTTGTCTTCCCATATTTATGAAACAGTCTGCCTATCTCGACTTTTTTAATCATGTTTTGTCTCACATTTATCCTCCTTCTTGGCAAGCATGTATCTAGAAAAGTATTTTTCATGCTGTAAATGGTCTTTAAAGGCCTCTCTTTTGCTTTCAATCCCCTCAGCTGTAACTGCACGGAACCAGTTACAATGATACAAAGTTTCCTCTTTGTGGATGGGATTCACAGCCCTTGAAAGGGTGAATCTGGGACTGATGAAAAGTCCTGTATCATTCAGGCAAGTAATATTACATTTACATTTTCAAATCTTGCCTTATGTGTTTTATATTTTTCACACCAGAAAAGCAGCTAAATAAGGAAAAAAAAACACTGACTCATACAATCATTTTCTGTGAAGGCACATTAACGAGTATTCAAACATGCATTTCAATGCTTTAGCATTCTGTGGTGCATTTTAATCATCCACCTAATCAGTTATCTAGTACAGGGTTGAGGGGATATATTGATCGCCCAATTTACTTTCATTCTGCTTGTCTTCTTGGGGGTCACAGTCGCAGTAGGCTGAGCAGTACAGCCCAGTCTCACCCCCAGATTCCATCTTACAAGGACCCATAACATGCCATTCCTCCTACAAGACAATGCTAAGATACAACTGGTTACAGCCAGTTCTGATAAATAACATAGTGTAAGATTGTGCTTCAGTAACTCAGAATCGCATCTAATAGCAGTATTTTTCAGGAACATTATGATCCACCTGTTTATGTAGCTGGGGGCTAATATGATTGTAAGTGAATTCAGTCATCATCTATTCAACAGCAATGTTCCTTCCTATCAACTTGCCACTGATTATCTGAGACTGGGGATAAGTGAGGCTGCTCCCTTCTTCAAGCCGAAGGGCGCAAATAATATTTTACGTTACAGCATTTGATGACCTTGATCCTGACCTTAAACATTGGGTACCAATGCCAACCACAAATGTTTGGAAACATTATGAACACCAGAGCTAGGTCAAAAATGAATTCAACAAATTTGTTTCTTTTTAGAGAATGCAAAGACAAACAAAAAGTGCAATTTCAGCACATTTTACCGCAATAATACCCATGATACTTTCCGTCACTGTAATCATGATATTACATTTTCACACCATTTCATCTCTGTTTTAGGCTAGTTAGTATTATTTTGCCAGTTTGGACAGCATGTGTTTGGTGGTAAAATATTGTTGTTGCAATATTTACCAGCTTTTTAAATGCATATATTTTGGCATTTGAGTGATACAGTCATGTGAAAAATTAGGACACTCCATTAAATATGTAATTCTTTAAGAAATATCATTATTAAATCTTCTTTCAAATTATCTGCAGATTAAGGTAATGCAATTGCATCACCAGCAAAAACAAGAAACAAATTCACTTAAGAATAGAGATTAACTAAGATGCAAACTCCTACTCCTACCTGTGCCCTAATAGCTAATATTTCCTCTTTTGGCTGAAATAACCTCAATGAGACATTTCCTATAACAATCTATCAATCTCTTACATCAACTGGCAGAAAGTTTTCTCCACTCTCCAATGCAGAATTCCTTAAGCTGTGTGATGATTGAAGGGTGTCTTGCATGCACTTCTGCATCAAATCACTTCACAGCATCTCTATAGGATTCAGATTCAGTCCTTGACTTGACCATTCCAGAACTCTCCATTTCTTTCTTGTAAGCCATTCCTTGGTATAATTACTGTAATGTTTTAGGTCATTTGCATGGTCCACCCCCACTTCAGCTTCAACTTCTGGATCACACTGTCCTCAAGCACAAATTTCAGATTTATCTGTCCAAGGCACATTGTTCCAAAAGTTCTTGACTTTTTCTACGTGGTCTCTGGCACACTTCAGTGTTGCCCTGATGTTTGACAGTGAGGATTTCCTCCTTGCATAGCTCCCATGTAAATCAAACTTGTGCAATCTCTTTCAGATAGTAGATGCACATACCTGGACATCACCTGTACGACCTGTGATGACATTTTAGGATTTTTGGAGACCTCTTTCAGGATCTTTCAGCATCTGCTTTTGGGTTGAACTTGCTAGGGCAGCCTGCCCTGGCCATGCTGGTAGTTGTTTTAAATATTCTCCACTTGTAAATTATTTTCCAGACAGTGGATTGGCTGATTCCAAACTCTCTTGATCTTTTTATATCCTTCCCAGACTCATATGCATCTACAGGCTTTTTTTCCGAAGACCTCAGAGAGCTCTTTGGATCTCGCCATTGTAATACCACACATTTCACCAATCAAGAGCAAACTAATTGTGGTTTAAATAAGACAGGATCCACTAAAAAGCTCTGTAACAATGTTCTAATTATTTTTACCTGATATGGTGCCCCTTGATCTAATTTTATAAATAAGTTAACTTGTTTCTTGTTTTTTGCATAGATAATGCAATTTCATCAAATTGAACTACAGATACAATTTGAAAGAAAATTTAATAAAGAACTAAATATTTAATGGGGTATCCTAAATTTTTCACATGACTCATTTTAAGAAACTAAATACAAATAAGAATGTTGTATTATATGAAACAGCTTTTGCTTATCAATGTAATAAAACTAGACTGGTAACTTTCATAATTCAATTGCAAATACAATTTATCATTTTAATCATGCAGGTTTAATTGTTTTGTGTATTTTTTTATTTATCAAGATGTTAAATCATTCAAATTGCAGTACAAAGATTTATTATTCATTATTAGTAGTATTATTTTTGTTGTTTGTAACTATTTTATTAATCATAACTGAATAGCTTTACACGTTCTTGTCTCTTTACAGCCCCAGTAAACACTGCTAAGAATCAGCGATATTCAGATTCACCAGCTGATCATGTTCTCTAATAGCATGAGTGTAGATTGTAACTCAAATAATCTTCAAATAATTATTATAATACATTTTGATAAATGTCAAATGCTTCTAAGGTGTAACAACGTATGATTCAGTTTATTACAAGATTCCATTTTACATATATCAGTTGCTTTGGTTTGGTAGGTTATGTTGTAGTTGGTATTCTAACATCTTGATCCATGTGGCCCTATTTACATTTGAGCAACTGGCCATCTAAAACAGGGTTCTTTAACTCTGGATCTCGATCCCAAATCCAGGCCATGTTTTCAGTTCTCCCAGGTAGTTGTTTAATAATTACTGATCCTGATTGGTCAGAGGCTTCACACCTGACTGACAGGTAATCGAAGGCTGGAAAACCAGCAGTGCTTGGACCTCGAGTTCAATAACCCTCCTCTAAAAGTTCTCTGCACTACGCTAAGGAGGAAAAATTAGTTCTCCAAGGCAGAAGTCCAGCCACTAATGGAAGAGGTGACTATCTTCAAGGACACAAATTGCATGCACAACCAGTCGACTCTGACTCTGGGTAACCCCTACAAGTCCGTACTGCATTCCAAATTCCCTACTTCCTTACGGCGAAGTACTACCATTTTAGCATGCTTCCTTACGGCGAAGCCACCCTAGAGCAGTACCATGTACTTTCTGGTTA
>JABFEA020000098.1:12714609-12726390 GCA_019775915.2 Cyphomyrus plagiostoma
AATGGTGAATCTCCATTATAATGGCAACTTAATACAAAACTAGTCTTAACCCTTGTTCGGGAAACCGGCCCTTGGTGTTTAAGTAGTCTGGTTACTGTGTGCACAGTTTTGGACACGGTACCCTTACTGAGGCCGTGCACATCACCAAATGTCATCAGGAATCCACTGACGGCATAGAACCAGAAGCTGCAGAGTGGTACTGAGGGCAAGGTTCTGGTGTGTTCCTCACTCCAGTCCATCCTGCACCAGACCAAGGGGGCTCATGATTTCACCCTTTGGTAACCTGTTATTCATCATTTAATTGTTCATCGCTGAGATGGTTCAAGGGGTTGAACCTGCAAAACAACATTCAGGCCACCAAACGGCATCTCTGGTTCAGTTGCAGAATTCTGTGAATTGTTGCCATTGTCATTGCTCTGAATTAGACACCCGAGAAGGGAGATGGAGTTGAAAACGCGTACCGGGGTCAGAAAGCTAGAAGCTCTGTCCTGAGCATGCAGGGAAAGGCAGGCACACTAGCAGACACGGGAATGCAGAGACACTCTTGTCCAGGGAGTGGGATCGGGGGTCACACTTACCAGGCAGGGGATCTGGAATCACACACTCATGAAAGAACAGAGAAGTAAATACAAGTACTCTGGAAAGATTACGGAGATAATGGTACACTTGGCAACTTCTCATAGAGACCATTCTTCAAAATGGCTTGTGGGGGCTGGCCAGGATTATACACACCCAGAAAATTGGGGACCTTTCATGGAGACGTGTCACAGTCGTCGGTACTCTAGACGTGTTGATTGGTAAACGGGGCTGTGGTTGTGCTTGGGAAACTGACTGATTACAGTTCTGCCTTGCATTACATGTCAAGTTTGAGATGTGGGCTCATTTATTATATGCATATAACATTGCATGCAGGTGTGGACTGTACAAAGAGCCCTTTTGAGTTGGGGTGAATATTGATTAAGTAGGACAAAGGGTAATATGTTTGATACTCTATATCTTTATGGCTCTGTGGTCTATTAGCTTCAGTTCAGCTCGCGCTTTCAGTGATACTTTTATCATTTAGTATTTATGATTAGGACTCTACTTTTAAAGTGAGAAAGTATGATTTCAAATATTGTCCCTGATTACCAATAACCACTGTAATTTATAGTGTACATTGTAAGTAATTACTGCAACACTGCCCTCTGATGATGATTATGGTAGGCATAATAAATGTGAAATTCATAATTGTCAATGATGGATACTGTTGTTGTTGTTATTGTAATTATTGCTATGTTGTCCACCAAAGAGCGTATATGTGTGTTTTTTTGCGGTTCGTCATGGCTAATCTCTGTGGCTCTGTAACAGGACAGCAGGCAAAAGTTAAAATAAAGAACAACATAGAAAATAATGCATGGGTCAGATCACTCATAAATTTACGAGTAAGATTATTTCAGTTGTGAAGGAATTCATGAAATCCTTGCTAATTAATGATTGATCTTAAATGTTAGATAAACTACTTAGTGTTACAGTTTCTTTCGGGACAACCACCTCTCATTGTTCTTTGAATGCTGTTATTTTGGATTTACTGGCTCTTGCACAGTCATATTATGTTTTTATTTCATTAGTTATGTGTAGATGTACAGCTGTTTGGGTAGTTCCTGCTGCAAAACTTCTTACATTTATACCTGGGCAATCATTGTAAGTTCATCGTAGCTACACTTATGCCTATTTGACTCCTTGACAGCATGTATGTTTGCCATGTGCTATTTTCCTGGCTTATATGTCACTTGGGAAAAGTCTGCTAAATATTTAAATGTAAAAAAGAAAGACAGTTGGCAGTAGAAAATTTAATGCTGTGATTCAGAAATATGGTCCTTGAAAGGAGTCCAACAGTATTCCATATTGGACGTGACCATTTCTGGTAGGTGGAGATGGATGCATGTGACCAGGAAGAGACTGCATTGGCTCTGTCAGTTTGTCTGTCTTGTTGCATGGATGCCTTTTGGACTTTGTGATGCTCCTGCTACATTCCAAGACCTCATGTAACACAGCCTGGAGATTAGTAAATGAGAAATTGCTAATTTATTTGGATGCTGTCACAGTAAGCTCTTCAGATTTTGACAGCCAATTTCACATATTGAAACAGATGATAGAATGGCTCCATATTAATGGACTGAAGTTGCACCTAAAGTTGTCATGATAATCAATAATTATACATGACTGTGATACATAATATTCGTACTTATCAAGGTACCAAATTTTAATATTTTTATTGAGTGATCAAAATTAAAACCTATATGGATCACATTTTATGGGCCCCTTTCTCAAGCAGGAGTGTATATGTCGTTCTTCACATAGCCACTGGAGGGGAGATGGTTTCACGTTCACTGTCAGGTTAAACAGTTTACTCAGGTGGTATTAGCAGAATACATATTTTACCATAATAGTGCATTTTTAGCTGCAAGAGATAAGATGGTGGAACAGACCCGACAAACTAGAGTCAAAGCCACTGCTCAGTTAAAAAAACTGAAGTGCTACCATCAAAGCAGCAGACACTGTTTTAGTTTTTAAAAGCAAGAGAAGCTGCATATTAATTACAGTGAAGCACGGGAATGCCAGAAGGTGGTCAGCTATTGGAAAGCTATGATGCCACTGTACTGTATGGAGAAGAAGGGGTTACAAACCATGCTTGAGACTTCAAATCGGTGCTACAGACTTCCAAGCCAATATTTTTTCAGGGAAAAGGTCATTGAATACCTGTATTCCAAAATGGTAGGTATTGTGGGATTCAGTCAGAAGGAAGCCAACTATTTTTCCTGATGTGTGGTTGTCTTGGACTCTTTACTACTGTCACATCTAGGCCCATCAGCTTGTCTGCCTTTCCCTTGTCCCTGTGTTTCCCTTGGGTGTCCTGTCTGCTTTCCCCAATAAACCCTCCTTTAAGGGGCTGAACTAGCTCTCACCCTGGATTTGGGTCGTCCTTCTCTTGCGGTGTCGTGACAGAATGACTGAACCAACAAGACAACGCCACGGCTGTTTTCCAAACCAACTGAGGAAACCAATCTCCTTTGTCCCACGGCTCATACCCAAGAATGCTCACTTGTGCGACAGGCAGCGGTATTGGCCCAGTACCCCTGAAGAAAATGGATTGGATCCTCTACCCTTGGAGCCTGCAGTTCTGGTCTGTCCCCCAGCAGTTGCTTCCTTGCCGGCAACCGCATCACCCTGGCCAAAGATGGATGCCTTCCTCTCGCTCCCTGGGGTTCTCCAGGAGCTACGTGAGCCAGAATCCTGGTTGTTGTGTTTTGCTCCCTGCTTGAGGTCCCTGCTGTGCTAGGCTCACTGCCTAAGGTTGCTGCTGTGCCTTGCTCACCACCAGAGGGGTCCACCATGCTGCACCCACCGCCAGAGGGGCCCATCATGCTGTGCTTGCCACCAGAGGTGTCTGCTGTGGATTTCTCCCCACCAGAGGTTCCCACTGTGCTCTCCCTGCTGACAGAAGCCTTACTTCCTTTGGTTCCTGCCTCATGAGTCCTTTTCTGCCTCTCGGCCCTGATCCAACCATCTTCTGCATATCGTCCTGTTTCCATCCTGACCCTTGCCTATCCTCCTGCCTCAATTCCAACCCCAGCCTCACCAATCTCCCGGCGTCACCTGACCCTGTTGACCACACAGTGCCCCCAGGTCCCATAGATCTGCTGATACCGAGGGCCCAGCGTCCTGGAACTATCCAGAACCCACAGTCTAGCCTCACTCCCTCTCCTGCCTCATGCTTTGTCCTCTCGTCCTGTCTGGCTTTGGTTTCCTCCTGGTACTCACCCTCTCCTCTCGTTGTACCTAAGTCCATTCTCGCTGTGGTCCTCATTGGTGCTTCTGTCCCTGTCCTTATGGTCCTCCCAGGTGCTTGTCCTTTTGCTGTCTTGCTTGTTCTAGTCTGTCCTCCCTACAAGCTCTTGCCCTGCTCCTGTCTGTTCCCTGGTCCAAGTAATGCCTGTCTTGTCCTATAATGTCCGGTCTAGTCCCTAATTGTCTGCCGTCATCTTCATGTAATTTTCTGCTTGGTCCAGTCTCCCTAGGTCTCCAGTCCTGAGTCTGAGTGTCTAACGTCCAACTCTGCCCAGCATCTCCTGGTCCTGCCCCGTTTCCTGGCCGCATGTGCCCATTCTTTCATCCGATCCCTTGGGTCCCCTCCACGGGTTGCTTGATGCACCTGGAGTATGCGCCTTTGGGGGGGGGGGGCACTGTCATGTCCAGCACCGTCCTGCTTGTCTGCTCCCTACGTTTCCCTTGGGCTTGTAGTCTTACCTCTTGTTCATCCCCTCCTGTCAACCAGCCACAGCTGCCTCTTATTTTCTCCTCTGTTAATCATGTATATTAGCATTACTTAGTTCTTTGACTTAGTCATTGCTCTCTGTCCACGTGAGCTGTCCTGCCTGTTCTTGATTAGCTGGATGAGTGGGGGCTACAAAATAATTGTTGGCACAATTCACAGTGTTTCAAACAACAAAAAAGTTATTGAAATTCTTGGATTTTGATGTTTTAGTTGATTTAGTCATAACTTGGACCTCTGTGTAAACAAGGCTCTCAAAGTAAAGCCAGTTCAGAGAGCTGTCAGATGCTCTCGCAATGCTATTAATGCCATTAGTCAAAGTGGAGAACACAAAGTCCAACTTTGCTGGAGACAGATTGATTTAGGATTACCTCATCGTCAACTGATTCATGTAAGTAAAAGTGTCTTTTAGATTAAGTACCAGTAATTCAATGCCTATTTCTTTATCTTTTTAATATGGGCTAGCTAATTTGTGAACAAGCTAAGCAATTTTGCTAAAGGCAAACCTCTACTGTTTAGTTAGCTAGTTTCTTGTGTTTCATTTGAATAAAGCCCCTAAGTTTTTCCCCCACGCCTACCTTCACCTCCGTGCTTCCCACATTGTGACATAGCTGAGAATATGTAGTCTCCAATACTGGATAGATACATTCCTCAGCTTTGGTTTAGCTTATCTTACCAGTGTTACCCACAGAATTAGATTATATATGTGGCGGTAACTGGCGAAAGGTACAGGTCCATGTATGTGCATATGGAAGAAGGATGCCAATCACACACAAACTCAAAAAAGTAAATGAATTTTATATATACAGAACTAGCAACTGTGGTGCTTATAGTATGCAACATGAAGTTCACCAGTTGATGTTACAAAACTTCAGCTTTATTTAGACACACAAACAGATTTTGTTATAGTTGACCACTATGAGGGAAGTGAATTCAACTAGCAATGCCAATTGCATCTATGCAGTTTTTTTATTTTTTGTATTCCCCACAAAAAAATTAAACTCTCCTGATATGCTTATCATAATAATAATAACAACAAGCTGAGCAAATCAGTGTGCTATGACCTGACACAGAACGTCTCTACTTGATGGGGATCATGGAAGGGAGATTTGTGGAGCAGCAAGAGGCATCGTCTGCTGTGTTTACTCAGGATTGCAATCTGTGGAATTTCAGGCTCTCAGAGGAGAAATTTACAAAACTTGTGGATATGGAAGCTATTTTGGCCCCTCTCCCTCACTGGTGACAAGTACATTACAAGATCCTTACTTCACGCACTTCCGGCCTACCTTTCACCCCTCTAGACAGTGAGCATAATAAGGTAGAATAACTGAAACAAATCATTCAAAATAATTTGAAATGAAAGTATGAATCATCCAAAAGCATCTTTCATATCAGTACATTCTTAGATCCCTGCTTCCGTGATCCCGCTTTGACTGAAGAAGAGAAAGGTCTCGGACTGAAGTGAAGAGGAAGATTGTAGCAGACCAGGAAAGTGAGAGTGACGACCATGACAAAGCTCTGATGGAGATGTCACCCAAGCTGTCCCTTGCCAAGGCTGTCAAATAGTCTGAGTTTTATACTCTGGCTGACTTTCTACACCAAGTAAAAAAAAAAAGACCAAAACAGGAAAACATGGAAGGTGCACACTGAATGAAACTATTCCGCTAGCCATACCTCAGCTTGATTTTGAATGCAATCCATTGATGTGGTGGAAAACAAATGTGACTAGCTCTCCATTGCTTTCCACACTTGCAAAGCCATCACGGAGTCTTTTCAGCAGTTCGGGTCTAATTGTGAACCATCGGAGAAACTGACTGAAACCACAAACTCTAAGCACGATGGTGTTTTTGTCCAACAATTTGGAGTAATGCCTGTGTGAAAGACTGCCAGTGCCCCTACGCATGATTTTGAGATTATTTTGAGAGTAATAAGGCAACTGGATAGTTCTGTAAAGATGCAGTGTTTTTCCAATAACAAAAAAACAGCTTTTCTTTTTACAGTGCCTTTCTCCAACAATAGCAAGAAAATAGAAAAAATCTAATTATGTCTAAGAAAACACAATATAGGCATGTGAACAAACAGGAACTCACAGACGTGCATGTGCACACACACATACACTCACAACAATGCAAGGCACATTCAGTACAACTGTTCATTCCATTTGATATATGAAGGATAAATCACTATCACGTACTATATAACTTATCATTAGATGAGCAAAAGTTATGTTTTTGCAGTTTTATTACTAGGCACTCGAGAACGCACCTTATTGCATGCATTTTGGATAGCTACTGTATTCCATTCTCATATTTACTTATATATCCTTTTATATCAGTGATTCTTGAGTTTTTGATATTCTAAAAAAAAAATCTTGAGGTTTTGGCTGTCTAAACATTTTTTGGCCAGTTGAAACATCTATGCATTAAAATCACTTAGCCTATTTAGGGTGCTGGAGACCATGGGGCAGGGCAGGGAACAACCCAGGACTGGGGCCAACCCAGTGAGGGCATTTGCTCACATGCCATTCACACACATGCAATTTGGTAACTCCGATTAGCCTCACACACACACACTTCAGCATGTTTTTGGACTGTGGGGGGAAACCAGAGGACCCAGAGGAAACTCCACATTGACACCAGGAGAACATATAATCTCCATGCACATGGAACCCTGGTGAAGACTTGAAACCAAGTCTCAGTGGTGTGAGGTGACAGCGTTAACTACTGCACCACTGTGTCGCCCCGAAGTTGTAACTTTTTAGTATAAATTATACCTTTGCTAGATCAGCGATTTTTGTCAACTCCATCAGATACATAGAAATATCTATAAAATTATTTTAAATTAACGTATCACAGATATTCTGACTTAGTGTTTTCTTGGTTCACTTAATTATACACACATATTTTCAAAAGAATCATATCACGTTTTAGATTAGTCATCTGACAGTTGACAAAATACCATTTCCTCTTATGACGCGTTTCTCACAGGAGACATCTTGTTTATCCTCAGTTGCTTATGTCCTCTATAATCTACTTAAATTATGCAGTTATTACAGAAAATGTCACAAAATCTCACATTTTATTGACTGATTAATTTGTTGAAACACTATGGTTGTGACACACAGCATACAGTATTAACAAAACGGGGCAATATTAAAAGAATATAGAAAACTTTCCAGAGCTAGAGTGATTTCATAGCATGAGGAAGAACAAGAATGTCACGCCCTGCCCACCCCAGTTGTTTAATCCTCCTATTTCCTCCTTGACGTAGCTTCAAACACGTCATGCTAGATGCTTGTTAGCCTTACCTTTCATTCTTCCCCTTGTGTATACTGCGTACGGCTGTCTCCTGTTTGCAGTCATTAGTCAATGTATTTAAGTGCTCCCCAGTATTGTGCTGGATGTGGTGTGTACCATCCTATTGGTTGTTCCAGAGTTCTGCCCTATTCTGCTGTGGGCCTGAGCTTAAGTCGAGTGCCTGGTCCAGTGATGTGGTTTTGCCGGCACAGTGTCCCGGTTATGTGGTTTGTCTTGCTTGGTCCTGTTTTGTTTCTCCATATCTCATGTTTTCTTGTTCAGCCTGTCTAGTGTTTGATCTTGTCTCATTCTCCTGTGTCCTGGCCCAGAGTATCTGCCATCACTTTCAGTCCCTCCCTGGAGGGCACACCTTTGAGGAAGGGTACTGTCATGCCCTGCCTGCTCCATCCATAGAATCCTCTTGTTTCTTCTTGAGCGTGGCTTCAAACACGCCACGCCTGGTGCTTGTTAGCCATACCTTTCATTCCTGTCCTTGTGTGTATTGCTTCTAGCTGTCTCCTGCCTACCCTCAATAGTGATTGTTAAGTGCTCCCCAGTCTTGTGCTCTTTAGTTCAGTCATTGTTAGCTGTTGCTGCCTCAGTTCTTGTGTCCCTGATGCAATACTTACTACTTACTTACTTTACATTATTTGTACCCGTAGGTAGATTTGGGACACAGTCACGAGTTGTACACCCTACATACACACTTCAACACAGGAACAATTGACAACAAAACAGATTTAAAAAAACACACACACACACACACAAAAACACTAATAACTAATAAAGTCCCCTACACAGTTTTTGCCTTGGAACAAGCTGTATTTGGGTCATATTTTCCTCCGTGCGCTAAAAGAAATATAACACTGGCTCAACTTAAAAAAATTGAGGTAATCTGTCACATCTAATATTTTAGCATTGCTGTAATGTAAAGAAACCATTTACTGTAACCTTTAAATTTTTAAGTTCATGTAAACTAATTTCTGAAGGTGAAACAAACAAAATATTCAAAGTTGTTCTAAATCAAACAAATGAGTTGGCTATGAGTTAATATAAATATTCTACTTAATTTAACCTGAAATTATAAACTTACATATGAACCACTTTTGAATGTTTGAGCAACTTTAGTAATTCTTTTGTAAGTCAAATAAGGCATTCATAATGTAAATATAAAAGCAAAAAAACTTAATTACATTTCTTTATATAAGTAGTATTTATTGAGGAATGAAAATATTTTCATCCAAAACATTAACACTGAAAACTACTTTCTTCGTGTCCTGCTCTCTCCGTTCTGTAACATGCTTCCCTCACAGGGGCTGAAAGCTACGTTGGCTGAAAATTATTTCCAGTCAAGGATATGATGATATAAATATGTTTTACGGAAATTGCTTAACTAACATTAACTGAAATATAGGTTCTGATATCTTTCCTTACTTGTTTCAACATGGTTGTTTCAACTTCATGCTCCCGTTTGAGGCGGCAGTAAAATGATACCGCCAAAACCACGTCTTAAAGACTGCGCATGCGAAAATCACGCTCAACCTAATAAAAGTGCTTTGATCAAAATGAAAAATTTCACTTTGGTTCCCTGATGTCAGTAACATTACAGTAAAGTAAAAAAAAAAAAAAACAATTCACCATAAGCATAAATTAGACAGCTTAGTTTAAAAGAACAAATTAATATTTTTTAAATTAATGGAATGAGAAAAAACACATTAAACAAACGACAGCTATGGTTTACTTTTTCAGTGTGGATGTGACAAAGGAAGTGATAAATGTATCTATAGAGTTTTAGCTACCCACAATAATAATAGAATTCTTTTTTGTTAAAAAAAAAAATGTCTGACAGCGTTGACAGAAACTCAGGACAAAAGTTCAGTTGACATTATTGACTAGTACATTAAAATTATAATTTAATTACTATAATAAAACGTGTTATATACTTATAATAAAACTTTTGATGCTTATGAAATTATGATGTTATGATGTTTAATGTTACATTACTTTTAAATCTATTGTAATAAACTGAGACCCATTTCAGGACAAGATTTTTTCAGTCACTGGTCCCATATTATATTATTTAGAAGAAAAAAATGTAAAACATCCTATTGCTGTGTTAACATTGTCCTGTTTAGTCTTTTGCTTAGTTTGAATAATGTTATGCACATTTTTACCTACAAACTGTTTTATCTAGCAGACATGATTTGCCCCAGATCTAAAGAATCACTGGTATTAATGTTGACTGAAACCTCAAGATGTTGTTTGCTGGTATTTCTGATCAGTACTCTCATTTTGATTCAAGTAATTTAATCAATTTTAATAATTGGTTTTGAAGCATGGTTATTTTCAGTCATCATTATTGCATTGACTGTAATTATCATGATAGAAGCAATTATCGTGATCACTTTTCAAATTTTATCATGATGAAAAACATTATTTTGTTGAAGTTATTGTGACAACCCTAGTTACAACCATGCAAGTGTAGCAGGGTCGATTAGCTGCTACTTTTGAAACTTTTTTTCCCCTCGCCCATTCAGCATGACTCTAATTAGCATGCCATAAATAAAAAAAGGTAGGATGATACCACTTAAGTGGGTGAGTGTGAGTGTCTGCATTCACCAGCTGTCAGCTCACCCTGGAGAACCTGCGCAAGCGGTTAGCCCTGCTGGCAATGCGAGCGGCGCCTCCAGAAGCAGGAGATTGAAGCCACGATGGCTGCGCTGCTGGACTGAAAGGGGCCGCGCCTCATTCTAGAGGCCCAGCTGGCTAGAGAGCGTCGCAAGCTGGAGGAGGAGTGCCCTCCAACACCAACAAGACCTGATGCGGCATGCCACCCAATCCAAGGAGTAGGAGGGGCAGCAGGTTCCCTCTAAGCCGTGTAAAACATAAAAACAATAAAAGAACTGCCTCATTTAAAAGTGTCTCGCCTGCTGTCGTTCCTGCCGCTGTGATGCCTGAGTCTGCCGGTTGTTGCAGTGTATTTATCCCTTTTGTTTTACAGATCGGTGTTTCTTTTTGTGCATTCAGACGAGTATGTTTGTGTGTCCGCTCAGGATTGTCTCCTGTGCTGTCTGGTCCTCGCTGAACATAACTCAGTACCGGTCAGATGAGCCTAGTAATCATTCTCTCTGGAGTGTTCAGCCGGTGCAGCAGATAACTGCTGTTCCCTGTAGACCTGGGCAGAATCGGCCAACAATCTTATCACAATAAAAATTGTCATATCAATTGATATTAATAACAATTACAATAAATGTCAAAACATGATTTCTTTCTAGTTTATTAAATCTTATGGACCTGTCCTCAAGCATTTGTTGATATAAAAGAAAGTATTGTTATTGTTTTAACGCCTAGTCCTAGTTTCTTGTTGGGGTTAAGTTTTATAATATTTAGTTTTTTGTACCATTTTCAGTTTGTATTAGTAAATATTCTCGTGTGTATATATATATATATATATATATAATGTGTGTGTGTGTGTTTGTGTGTACTAGAATAGCAGTACTATTACCTAGTTGCTTTGCAGTACTTTACATGCTTAGGCACCGTGTGGCTAGTCCAGAGTAGCTCACCGGGATTTAGTGTTTAGGAGAGCTGCAGTGAAGGTGACTGTGTATTATACATATATTAATAGTTACCTGTCTGGCATTGTATGCAATTTTTTTGCCCACTTGTGTTTTTCTTTGGGGAAATAAATCACTACAGCACAAAAAACTGGATAGGAGTTTTTGGCATGCCCACTTGCCTTCGTACCAGCACACAAATCCTCACCAAAATAAGGGGTCACAGCATGAGCTAAACGTTTCGCTCTTGGCAGAGATCTGTTCCAAGCTCAGGGGAATGGAGGCACAGGGCATAAATATATTGCACACAGGTGGAAATAACCATTACTCTACTGACTACATCACGCAAAATTGCAAAAAAATGTCGAATGGAAGTTTCTTAATTTCCCTTTTGGGTATGGTTTCAGAAAAATTTATGACAGGCAAAGTACCATAAAATCGGTGACCAGGTATTAGAATTTATAACTATAAAGGCTCTTCTCAATGCTCAGTTTGAGATGCTGAAACTGACAGCCCAAAAAGGAAAAGGTACCAGCCTACTGAAAATTAACTGACAAAAGAGATTACAAGGAATAGATTTTGTAGATGGAAACTTAGACAAGATAATATGGATGGA
>JABFEA020000098.1:12756162-12771306 GCA_019775915.2 Cyphomyrus plagiostoma
GAATATTATCGCAAATTACAAAAGGCTGGTCAGGTAAAATATGCTAGGTAATGTTTATTTAACAATAATAAATAGGATTTTTTTTTTATTATTTCTCCAGTACCGACAGCAGAACCGTTAACATCAGAGCTTATCGATACTTCGGTCTTTTATAATTAGGCCCCCTTGACCGGGTTAAGTACCGGATTTCGGTACCCATCCCTACTTAATTGCCAACCATGAACCTCATTTTGAATATATCAAAGTCGTCTTTCAGGAGGTCTTGTATCATGCAAGGAAGATGGTACTTTCTCAGGGTGGTACTTATCAGCTGGTATTTCTGCCATGTTCCACCTCTCTGGCATTCTGCCTTTCCTGCAAATGACCTGCATCAGTCTTCAGAGTCTTCTTGTCAGCCTAGGCCAGCCCGGTAAGGGATCCCATCTGGTCCCAGAGGAAACCTCTCTCTTGCCTTCTTAAAGATCTTCATAATGATCTTACTTCTTGAAAGTCTTGGGTCTGCCATGTCAAACCCTACATGTGGCTCTGGAGCAATCTGGAGTCTGTCCTACTGGTCCTCAATGGGTCACAGCATGTCATGTTGAGATGATCTTCTACTTTCTGCTTTAGATATTACAGTTTGTTGCACCATTTATCCCCTAGTAACCTTGTGGTGCACTTGTACCTTCTGCTCTTCTCCTTGCCTGTTGCCTAGTGTTCTTGCAGAGAATTTTTGAAAATAGCTGTTTCCTTAAAGGATCTGTCAGCTCTGCCAGGTTGCTCCTCTCCTCCTCGCTCATGTTCCGATATCGTTTGCTGAGTTGACTCAGATCTTGTTGAATTACTAGTCAGATTTCCCCTATTATTATTAAAATTATATTTAATTTATCCCATCCCCACCCAACCCCATTCACACACATCAAAATATTTATTTCCTTCAATAGGAAATAAGTGATTACTTGTTGCAAACAAATAGCATAACACATTTAAAAGTTGCTTAAATTAAACTGAAACAAATAAAATTGAATTAAAATAAGGAGGAAGCTGAACTGGAGTAAAATAGCTTGTTCCATGGGCAGTTATTGCACAGTGATTTCTTTATTTTTAACAATACAATTCTAACAACACTTCTCTGGCTTATAGGCTATTTCATTGATTTATTTTCATACAAAATGAGATGCGTGTTTTTGCAAAAAGATCATTTAAAACATGAAAATTAGCTTTGCTGATTTCCTTTCGATGTACATTTAATTTCTTTTGAGAAATGTTAACATATCTACATGATCTGGCTGAAGACAAGTGTGCAGCCTGTTGCGTATGAGGCCCACGGAACACTCTTTCTGATGGTATAGAAGTTATAGGCATGCATTAACTTTTTTGTGGTTTCATTTTTGGACGGAACCTGTAAGTCCTGAAGATAGCCCATAGTCCTATATATAGCCTACACTGCCCCCTGGTGTACTGGGTCCAAATACTCGAAGAATAAATCTGAAACTTATTAGAGAATATAGTAAATAAGTAACAACTAATCACATTACTGATAATATTTTTTAAATGCTTCATTTCTTATTTAATTTTAAGATATATTTTCGATTTTCCTTAGTGCGTGTTCATGCTGTGTTTTTTGTTGCAGATCCAAAACATTCATTCATTAAGATCTCTATTTCAGTCATAAATTCGTTAGCGTAGAGAGTAATACTACACTCTTACTTTTCATCCGCTACTTTCATTTGCAACCTTTTGTGTGGACAGTCTTTAGCCCAATGCAAAGTGCTCTTGCATACATCGAATTTTGATCTGTGACAGCACCTATCCTGTGGATTTATTCCAGGTCTTCTGTTGGTCACCATGGGAATGCCATTTGATTTTCTGGCATTTCCGTTCAGCCCCGTACAGTTTCTGGAATCGCTTCCATGGCTACCATTGAAGCACACATTCTTCCTCCAAAAATCAACTGTCTTCATTGACGCTAACGTGAGGTCCATGTATGCAGTTAGTGTCAGTTGTCAGTCGTTCATATCCATAGCTTTATCCTAACGTCAAAGTGATGTTATTTGTGAGTGGCCCAGGGAGTGCCCTCCAAGATGTGGACTTTGGGACAACCTGTCATCTATCTTTACACTTGGCAAGCTCTTTCCAGGCAAGTTGCACCCTATCCTGCAGATTCAAAGCCCCAAACTTAGCCCATAAGCCTTTTGTAGTGAGCGAAAGATCAACCACCTCCTCTTGGGGTGACTGTTGCTGGTCTTGGACCCAATGGAGCATGGGTTGCCAGTCCATATCCCTCTCCTGCTGTTGCACCCACTCTGCTACTCTCACCAGCTGTGGCTCCTGGCTCTCAGACCTCAGTCCTGCAGAAGTACATCTCCACCTCTCCGCCACACATCTCTCTCTCCCAAGCCTTCCTCTTCCCACTGGGAATTGCACGCAACAACCACACATGGCCACCTCAATAGAACATTTGCATTTGCGCGTTTCAGCCTAGCTGTACGCATATCTGTTACTTTTCTAAAAATGCAGATTGCAAAAATATTGACACCTCAAATTTCAGTATTTTCTGGAGTCTTTCCTGTTGAGAGTGATTTCACTCTGCCTCTTTCTCCAGTGTTTAACAAGGTTGGAGAACACGTGGGGGGATCATGGACGACTCTTCCATGCATGACATTTCCAACTCATTCAGATTCTTGGGTTTTCTCTAGTGAACTGTCCTCTAAAATTGTAACCACAGATTTTCAATTGGGTTCAGGGTCTGAGGTTTCAGAGCCCGAGAGAGCCGTTACAGAACCTCGATTATGTGTTTCTGCACCCATTTATTTTCCATTTTGATGTGCACTTTGGGTTGTCTTTTTGGAACAGCCAACCACGGCTCAGTTTCAGCCTTCTGGAAAAGGCAACCAGATTTCACCCTAAGATGATCTGGTATTAAATTAAATCCATTATGCCACTGATGTAACAAGAGGTCCTGGACCACTGGCAGCAAAACAGCCCCAAAGAATCAAAGAGCCGCCCGCTACCATAATTCACTGTGGGTGTGAGGTGATGTTCTTTGCATGCAGTTCCCTTTTTTCGCCAAACGTGAAGATGATGTGCGTGGCCAAAAAGCTCAGTTTCTGTCTCATCTGATCTAACATACAGTTCCAGGTGTAACTGTAATGTTTCAAGGAAAGTTCAGACACTGAGATTTGTATTTTGGTCTCAGGAAGGGATTGTTTCATAGAATTCATCCAAAAAGCTTCTGGTCATGAAGGTGGCGTCACACTGTTGATTTTTATACAGTGAAATCCCAGGATTCAATGAAACACTGCAGTTCTTCAGGCTGCTCTTTGCCCCTCTTGGTATCCTCCTCACAGTACACCCCCAGAGGCAGTTTGTGGATGCATCCCCTTCCTGCCAAATTTTCAACAGTTCCATGCTTTTCAAACTTCTTTACTGTGGCTCTGATTGTGCTTACTGGTAATTTTAACCGACCACCATTTTTTGGTAGCCATTCCGCAATTCATCCAGCACATCAGCTTTTTTCTTCGGTTGAGCTGAGTGCTCTCTGACTTTACCCATGTCGATGGACGGCAAAAGGATTTTATCTGTTTATCTATGTTTGTTACCTCATATTTATACCCCAGTGAAAGAAGAAATGGTCATAGACAACAGTAGTTACTAGACACTAAAAGTAATACCAAGAAACATTTTTTTCTATAGAAACGCAAATTCTTTTGGTTTTATGTATAGTATTCTTCAAGGGTGCCAATATTTTTGCCACAAATTTTTCGGACATGATAAAATATTTCAAAGACAACACTTTTGCAGGAATAATTTATTAAATGAATAGTCAGAAATTTCTCCAAACATTTGACGAAAATTGGAATCATTGTATGTAGGATCAATATTACAATTATGTTTTTGTTCACTTTTGTGGGGGATGCTAATATTTCTGGAGTTCACTGTAGCAGTGTAAGCTGACACCAGCCAACTAAATCCTATCACCAATTTAACAGACATTATGTCAGCAGGGTCTTTTGTCACTATTTCTTTATGTTACTCCAGTGATGCAGCACATTCATAAGAAGCTGATGCCAACTGAGGACAGCATACAGATGATGGAGAAAAAAAATCAATCTTGTCAAATATTGAAATTGTCTAACACAGAAACCTCTGAGAATCAGCACACTGCTTGATCTCCGCTAAGCTAACTGCAGTTTGAGAGAGTTGGAGGAAACAAAGGGATCTGTTTGCTGTAATAACTGCCAGCCAGCCGACGGTGCCAGAGGCGGAAGCACCATTCTCTTTAAGAAACCCCATCTAAAAGAAAACGGGCTCTCTTGGTAGCTTCTTGGGAAGAACAAAAAACGAAAAGCTTTTGCGCGCAAAGAGGAGCGGGCCAAGGCCGAACTTGCGGCTTGTCTTGTGATTGATTGAGAAGAGAATCTTCTGTCTGGTGGAGGGATTACAAAGGCCACTTCCCATTCAAGTCTGCTGTAGCCCAAAAGGTTCTCTGTGTGTGTGTGCGAGAAGAATCCCGTCAAAAGGCAAATCACCACAGTCAGCGACAGAGACAGAGGCAGAGACAAAAACAATCTTTCTGACTCAGCAACGTTATATAGTTCAGGCATCAGGTGAGGATGATCTGCCATTGAACACAGGCCCCACCCACGTAATCAGCACCAGGTGAGAACGATGCATCATTGCACACAGGCTCCTCCCAAGAATCTAGCAGGGAGACTGTATCGACACACACCCAAAAAAAGAGAAACAAACAGCACAAAAGAATCACTGTGAGTCTTCGTGTAACATGCCCACCCCAAGAACTGAGCCCCTTTAGCTCACAATTTAGCCTTTAGGGGGTACACGGGACAACGCATCTGCCACGATATTGTGAGTGCCTCGCTTGTGTTTAATTATCGAGTTACTGTATAATCTTGCTCTGAAAGCGCCCAGCGCATCAGCCATTAATTGTTATTGTAGCTGCACTCTAAAAAAAAAGCAATGGGTTATGGTCTGAATGCACAACCTCAGGAAGCAGAATTGGATCCTACATGCGTTAAAGTTTCTTTTTCGATGGCAGCACAATGCGGTTGATGTTTATTGTTGAATTTCTTAGAAAAATAACAGGATGAGTTATATTCTCACCATCTTCTTGCAGTAAAACAGCACCCCTGTCGCACTCACATCCACCTGTAAAAAAGTTCAAGCAGAAAAAGCAGATGCAATAAGGACTGCTGCTTCATTTTTGGTTATTTAATGCCATCTATCTTTTGTTCCATTTGTTTGTCTAGTCTTGCATTTAGGCTGAAATTTAGCCAATAAAATGTCTAAGATGCGTTTGCCTATTTAGAGTTAGTGGTATGTGTAAGGCTAAGTTCTGATCTGCACCTCTACTACGCCCTTTTGCCAGTGGCTCACACCTGAATACTGACAGATGCTACTCATTCCGGGATGGATTCCCACAATTCAGCTGTGCTATAAAACCAGTCTAAGCACTGCACCCACTGCGAGGAATTGACCCATGTGCAACCGCCAAATCTTATTCTATCTCCTCATTTTCTCCAGAGTGCCTGAGTCTCCTGCTGTGTATTACTGTGTGCTTGTGATCCCCGATCTCCTGCCCAGTGACCATGTTTCCCAATCCCTCTCTCTCCCTGTGAGTGCGTTAGGGCAATAATACTTTGGCAAGCTGGGTTTCTGTATAAGGAATCTCTATAGAAATGGCTAAAATTTCTCATGATCCTGTAGTGAACAAGCAAGGTAAAGGAATGGAACCTAGCTAAGAAAAGCGCAATGACCGTCTAGAAACAACTTGTTGCGTTGCATAAATTAGAGCATGGACCTCCTTCCCATTGAAGATGTCTGTCATTACCCCTTGTCTATCAATCTGCATCCCTGTTGCAAAGTAAATCCTCCAGAACCAGGTCTCTGGCAATAATGTGACAGTGTCCAGTTCCTTAAACCATACCAGAGCAATATTTGCGGTGTGGCAGGGTTCATTATCCTGCTGAAAGAGGCCACTGCCGTTGGGTATTACAATTGCCACAAAGGGATGTACTTGGTCTGGAACAGCATTTAGCTAGGTGCTGTGCATCAAAGTAACATCCACATGAATGCCAGGACCCAAGGTTTCCCAGCAGGACATTGCCCAGAGCATCACACTGCCTCCACTGGATTGCCTTTTACCCATAGTGCACCATGGTGCCATCTTTTCTTCAGGTAAACAACACACATGCTCTCAGCCATGCACATGATGTAGCAGAAAACATGACTCCTCAAACCTGGCGACCTTCTTCCATTGCTCCAGTTCTAATGCCCACGTGCCCATTGGAGGTGCTTTATAATGTGTGTTCTGACACCTTTCTTTCATAGCCAGCATTTTTTCAGTAATTTGTCCTACAGTAGCTCTCCTGCAGGATCAGACCAGACCGGCTGGCTTTCACTCCGCAAGCACATCAATAAGCACCTATGTTTTTCTGGTGTTCCCTGGACCACTTTTGGTAGGTATCGAGCACTGCATTCCAGGAACACCCAGAGTTGCTCAGATCCTTACACTTGCCCACCTTTCCTGCTTCCAACATTTCAACTTCAAGAACTGACTGTTAACTTGCCTAATATAAAATGGCACCCTTGATAGGCACTATTGTAATGAGATAAACAACATTATTGGCATCACTTCTCAGTGGTTTCAATGTTATAGCTGATCAGTGTATTTTGCTCTTTATTACACACTTATTGCTATTTAGTTTGCCTGATGAGAAGATGGTGGTATCACCACTGTGTCAGGAAAGCAGTTCTGATGCTACAGTGGCAAACCAAGTCTGACTTAAGAGTGTAATCATAATGTAAGGCACTCATTCAAAATGATTAAATCTACAATTAATTATATGTATGCGGTCCAAATTAGTGCAGCCACAGTCCGGGGATAGAACATGTAGTCCTATTATGCAAGTCATTTCAGTAACACTAATTCCTATGTAAGTAGGTTCAACAATAATTAAAACATTATTGGAATTCTAGATTACTGACGGATAGGAGTCCAACTGAGACCATCTGCCACAGTGTAAGGCTGCCAAAACATTTAATCAGGTTCTGTGGGACAAAATATTGTCCTTCACAGACATAAAAGGTTGTCATCCTTTAAGATAAAAAAAACACCATCAAAATACTCAGTAATACCATTCATGAGAAAAGTAATGCAGTGTCGATCAAATAAACAGCAGTGCATGTCATTTTTTAAAGGTCAAATTCTTAATCTTATGTAAGTGTATCGTATTTATGTATTCTTAGTATGAAGGGATCCCATTCCCTTATAACTCCTGGTATAAATTCAAGCTGTCTATCTAAAATCAATAGTCGACCCCTCTGCTTCACAACTGCCATCGCGGTTTTGATACATATTGTGGGCTCAGCATAAGACGTTAAATGGGATGTTTTTGGGAGTTTTTGCATAAGCCATGGACAATGCACATCAGCCAGGAGACAGCACAAAAAAAGGTTTATTAACTCATAAATGTATAACATATATGTTACTGGTTTGGAGACACCAAGCATGTTTATGGTAGCCTCTCACGTGATATCTCGCAGTGATAATGCAGTGCTCTTTATAGAGCTTGTGTTTCTCATATATTTTCGCTGCTCTCAGCACTGCTTGCCAAAAGAGGTAATAAATTGTAAATGTACTTGTACTTGTACATATACTTGTAGACAGCTTTTTATTGTTTGCAAGGGGGCTGCGCCCCTGACTCCCAGAAGGTGGAAGGGTCAACTTTAGTTAGTATTTTCCTTTTTTGATTAAAATCATGCAGATACAGGTCCAGATACAGATCTTCAGTTAATGTTGTGCAATTTCACCAGCATCCTTTGCTCTCTTTCTGTTCTTTTCGTCTGCCTGGCTCCTTGATTTGCTGTATTAAATACAGTAGTGTTGTGGTCTTCACTGGCCTATTGTGCTTTGGCAGCAAAAAATGGTCACCCTACACTGTAAATGTTGTGCTTCTTGAATTTCAGTACAACCTCCTTTCTGTTTATGTTCAAGGTAATTTTTATGGCACCACTCCGCCTCCTGTAAGGAATCATTACAGCGATGGTAATGATTGGCCATCATACAAGTTCACACACTTACGAATTACATAGTATTCACATATCCCATCTTACTCTCCTATGAGACGCACAGACAAAGGTGAAAGCAAAACATTTATCAGGTATTTATTTGATGCCCCTGAAGCAAAATTCTGGGATAAAGGCCTTCCTTAAGGGCCCAACAGAAACATGCTCACTCTGCTGGCTATGGATCTGAACTGGAAACCTTCTGATCATAGACACAGAGTCCTAGCCTGCTGATGCATGCACCACCCCTAAATATTGGTGATGGGGAATCAGCAGCGAATTTGATCGTGCGGTAATTTATGAACTTGGCATTGCAGTTATGAGTGAAGAGGGTGTACAACGCTTGTTGAAAATTAGACTGGATGAGGTTTTATTCACAAGCTTTACCAGTTGGGGTCTGTCTGTCAAAAGTCAAGGACTCCATTGCAGATGGAGTTTATGGTGCTGAATTCCCTGAGTTTGCCCATCTGATTTGCCTGCCATGATGGTGTTACAGGTTGACCTGAAATCAATGGATCATATCCTTACATAGGTGTGCAGCTTGTCCAATTGTTTAAGGGTGGTGTGAAGGGCCAGAGATACAGCATCATTCACTGACCTAGTCCTCCAGCATGCAAACTGTATGGAGTTCAGAGAGTCCAGAACAATGATGTTGACGTGCTACATGAGGTTAATGCCATAGGTTACGGTCTATATTTTTGCTCCATTCCTGTTCCCTGCCAGACAGTCCACCTGGGAAATACATAGACTGTCTGGGGGTCTTCAAGGACCTGTTTGAAAAACACTGCTATTGGCAGGTAGACAGTCACATCTGGCAACTTTGTGGTTTTCAGCAATGGCAACATTATGGTGCTATGGAAGCATAGGTGGACAATGGACAGGGTCAATGCAATGGACACCAGTAACAGACTTTAGAACAGGTACAGACTTCGGAACACAAGAATCAACGTCATTAGCGCCACGTGATTTGTTGTTTGGACTTTGATGAAAGACCTCCTTACATCCTGTTCAGAAAGTTTGGAGAGCTTTGCATTTCTGGTCAATATTTTTCAGCCTCAAATCTTGCAAAAAACTTATTCTGCCCATCAGGTAGTGTGACATGAGAATTTATGATGCGACACTTCAGTCCTTTGTAGTTGGTGATGACCTGCAGGCCATTCCATCGATGACTTGTGCTGGCATCCCCTATGTCATTCCGGACTGCCTTTGTAGTCTCATGAAAAAGCACTTGATTATTTATGTACAGTGCTAGACATTGTGGATCAAGTGAAGGCGCCTCAACCCTAGTGTAGGTTCAATTTCAAATATTCAGTGGTCATTGGAATGCAGATCTCTGCACCTTAAAAGAATTAAGTTCAATCCAATAATGTAGTTTTCAAGACAATATGAGATTTACATTAGATGCGATTTGCTGTATTAATGAAATTTAAACATAGTTCTTAACAAAAAATGTTAAGGAAAATACCAAAAATATGGGAAAAAAAAATACAATTAATTTGTACTTTTGGCCCTGGTGTTTTCAGGAAAAAAAGGTGATGTTGCAGTTAATACTGCAGACTTTATAACATGAAGACTGATAGATGAAGTCCCAGAAAAAGCTCTGCTATGGGACTCCTGAATCCTTTAAATGAAATGTCCAGCTAGTGAGTAGCCTGTTACTCAATGGGTAGCCCTGTTTTCTTATACCTCCAACCAGCATAAGAAGTTGGAAGATGGATGGAATATCTAGTTATATAAAAAGACTTAAAGAAAATTTATTGACTTTAGATTAAGGTGCCAGCAAAACATTATAATCACACCTTAGCAATCATGTCACTAAAATGGTTTTGGCCTAGTTATGTGTTTGTGCTCAGTCAGTATAAACCTTTGTAGTCAAAACATTTTAAAACTCATTTACAATGAAACTGCAAACTAATGAAGAAAGATATACCCTTTATTAATACTCAGTTAAATTTGTAAATTTGTAATGCAATTGACATCTATGTAGCTACTAGCTAGATGTACCTAATAAAGGGATTTCTGTTGTTTTTTATTAATGGTTGTATATTTGAATTTAGATTTTAAAAAGCTAACCTTGACTTGAGACTTGGATGACTCCAGTAAGATTTGAGGATTTACATGAAATAACTGCATTGTGATACAGCAGATGATTATGCGGATTTGAGTCTCTGGGTGTTATTTTGTGGTGCTTTTTGGTAATGAATAGGATGTTTTTTTTCCAGCCTTGATTTGGATCCTCTGGAGGCACCTGATCTCCACAGGAGCTAAATGCAATCATGGTGCTACAGGAGAAAATCTCAAATTCGCTTCCCATAGATGCTACTAAAGTTGAAAAACACAAGCAAACCCCTGCTGTACATTATAAAACACTCAAAGATTCTTTTTTATCAAAAAGGGCAGCCAGACAGGCCTGAAAAGCTGTCAAGCAACTTCAAAGAAGGGAAAGTACACTGGGTTCACAGGCACATTTCTATAATGCAGCTTACATTGTTGACAGAAATACTTGTTATAAATGCTGAAGGAGAAGGTCGGGAGTATTGATGCCACACTTCTCAGTGGTAGAGGTTCAAATCCCACCCCTGCTCTGTGTGTGGGTGGAGTTTGCCATCTTTTCCCAGTATCAGTGTTGAATTTTATTGCCCTTCTTCCTATACTTATACAGTTAGGTGAATTGCTGATGAATCCACCGCTAGTGTGCATGTTCCAATGTGGACTGGCATCCTATACAAGGTGTACTCATGCCTTGTGCCCTGTTCTGCTCTGGATAGGTTCTAAGCCCCACTATGCCCTGTAATACATTAATGGACCTTGGATTTTTAAAACTTCTTCTGTGGAAGCAAGTGCAATGCATGTGGTTAGCCAAGGACACTTAGTGTAGCAGATGAAAGACACATCATGTAGATTTCACAATCAGAAAATGTCCATCGGTGCTATCAATTCAAACCTGGCATCAGAACCCTAGTACATCTATCTATAATCCAGAGATGACTGGTCATAAGTGGTTTTCAAGGATTTCCCAACGAAAAAGCCATACATCTGACATGGAAACAAGGCCAAGCAACTGGCCTACACACAAAAACATAGGAAATGAGATGTAGAAAAAAGGCAGACGTTGCTCTGGATTCACAAGTCAAAATTGGAATTTTTTAGCTGTAACAGAAGGAAGTTTGGAAAGAGATATAAGGATGAGTGTCTGCAGGCAACAGTGAAGGTTCCTTGCAGGTTTGAGGCTGCATTTCTCAATTCTGAGAAGTAAAGATATTACTGCGTCATACAGCATCATCAGAGAGGCATTTAATCAGTCCCAGATTGATACTGAAGCATGACAACTGCCCCAAAAAGATCTTTAAAATATGTACAACTGATGTAAATTGGGTAGACGCAAAAAAGATTAAATAGATCGATTTTGGGATTGGGTGGATACCAGTCAATTAAAAAATGCCTGGATCAGTCCCAATCCCAGGCTTTGATATTGGCTCAGGACATCACTGCTGTATATTCATTTACATGACTGCTTATTACTCAACAACATAATTAAATTAATAAAGTTTTCAATAGAATTATACTTCAGTTAATATAATTTAGAATAGGTTTACGAAAAACTTGTTACAAAAGTATAAAAATGGGTTTTCTTAGTTTAAAAAAAAACAGATTATTCAATCATCTTAATTATTGTAATCAGTAAGGAAAATAGTCATTTTTGGACGGATTTATATGTCATTATATTTCCAATTAACCAGTAAGATTCACAGTAAAACAGTTCCAACCTGATATTTCACATTTACTACCTACATTAATGTCCTATATGACATAGGGTAGAGTATGAACAGGACACCAACGTTAACGACTATTCAGAGCACAAATTCACGTTTGCTCAAATCTTGGGATTATGACAGGAACTCACAATGCCCAGAGGATATCTAAGTTAGCTAGAAATAGATTGTGGTCTTTGCAGGTCAGAGCAAACATTCAGCAATGTAAAAATCGCTGACATTAGAGAATTAGTAAAAACTAGTTTATCAACAACAAACTTTTTGATGAATGGAAAAAAATGCCTGAAAGGTGGCTGAAATAATGGCAATTAAATTGTTACATTTATTCCACTGGCGGGATGATGTGACAGTGTTCAGGAACTCTATGAATTCCACCCACTCCCACATTTGATTGTCAGTTTTTCCCAAGACACTATTTTCGGATAATTTAGCACAGAGTGACATTAATAGCCTAAAAACGTCTCCATAAAGTTGTTTTCCTTCCACTTGCTCTCACTGCCAGGCTGTGCTCCAGATACCTGTAACACTGTCACTCCGAAAAGCGACTTCATTGTCAAACAAGCAAAGCTGCACATAACGATAAGCACCAAATACATTTTGATAACTTCATCTTTGTCTGCTGCGTTAATTTTAAACATTCAGCATATCATAGAGGTTGGATCCATCTTTTTAAATCGTCATATGGTGATGCAGGTGAATGGTGATCACGGAGTAAAAATCTGTGAGGAAACACAAAATATGCCCCTCTTACAACACACACTGCCCACCGTGTTGACCATCCTGACTGCTCATACACACACACACACACCATTTACAGCAGTTAACATTTACACTATACATGATTACATATGGCGATAACAACACAATACATGCACAGAGCTATTTACACTGTTTACACTGCTGGCATCAGTTCCGATACTGATGTGCTGTCTGATGGGTATCCCCAACACTACATTGCCCCCCCCCCAGGCAGTTACCTGCCCCTGTACCCCCACAAAGTCCCAGTAGTGCATCAGGCAGTGGTGAGCCCTACCAGGCAACCAGACCCCAGGTCCTCCCACCATCTTCCTCAGTTCCGACTGCCGGGGTCCTCACCAACAATACTCAATTTCAATCAAGCATGACAATCCTGTGCCACTCTGGCATCCACACCGGGTACACCACCACAGAGATCGGCTCCAGAGCTGTAAGGCCTGGCCGTGGCCGCATCCTGATGTTGCCAGGTCAGCTCCTACACGGTCTGCAGACGCTCCCCAAACTGGCACAAGTAATGCAGCTGAACACCGGCTCCACCGAGGTCCGCAGCTCATGGCGGTTGGCGGAGGTGCAGCCAGTACTCTCCACCTTCACTGCTGAGGTGTGCCGCTCAGGTCGGGAACCACATGAATTACTCCTCAGCCACTTTGTGGAGTAATCCATGGCTACAAGATGGAGTGGTTCCCAGCCTTGGTGGGGGGAAAGGGACCCAGGACATCTACCCCCACGTGCTCCATATTGAAGTGTTATGTGTACAGTTAAATATACACATTAACCAAAGCAAACTTTAAAAAAAAAAAGTACATGTATGTATAATACCTTAGAAGTTTTACTACTAGAGCAAAACATGGACAAAAGATCATTAAAAACATGTAAATGAGTTTCTAAATGTCAGAAACCGCGTCTCCTTTTTGTTGTCATCACATTACCAACACATGGTCATCAAATCCAACACATGGTTCAACTGGACATGTAAGAATTGCATTTTCCCCCATTCACGTTGCTCTTTTGATTCTTTCTGGAGGTGACGGAGAAGAGAAAGATCCCAGTTCTTCAAATCTTTCTTAAAACTTGAATCATGGTTTTCATATGAACAGTAACCACTTCCAGCCCATGAAATGATTATTATGTTTTATGTATATTAATATAATAATGTGACTCATTTATGAATCTAGGTGCAAACTATTAAATACTTAACTTTTTCAAGTTGGAAAAAAACTAAGTGCTTTTATATGTCCTGCACCCGACATTGGAAAATATCTTATATTCTTTTATTTTTTTCTTAAAATCTGGAGGGAAATAAGAAAACATCAGGTAGCTTAGAGCTCCACTCTCTGGGGGAACTGGCCTCCTAAATCTCCTTCGAATAAAATTATCCTCTGCTGGGCACCTACTCTGGAGCTTGCTGGTCATCCTCGCTGCTTGTCCTCAAACATAAATGTTGCAGTATGTTCTCCTCATGGGAACACAGCCAAGCTCATACATTCCATGTGCCTAATTGCTTTACTTAGAATCCTAGTTCTGGAAAACAAAGATATTTTTTAGAAAAATTTCCCAAGGGCTTCACTGAGGGCTGGTTTGAGCTGTTGTTGTTCCCAGTGGTCCCTTCCACATAACTTTGCCTGACAAGCTCTTAGATGAGGGATTGGGCACCAATAATGTGGGCAATTGTACCTGAAAATTATTACAGCCACTGAAGCAGAAAAATGTCTTTTGCATGTTTAATCCCAGGCTGCTGCAGGGGATGCCACTGTTGCCTCACCCCTCTGGGACCTGGGTGTACGGTTCTCAGGTTCTCTTCAGTTTTCTGGTTCCCCGCCCCCCCTCACCCCCACAATCCGGAAACATGCTTAAGGTAAGCTGGAGTTATCAAGTTGCCCATAGGTGTGCATGTATGAGTGTGCCCTGCATTGGGTTGGCGCCCCATCCTGGGTTGTTCTCTGCCTTGCCCCTGTAGCTTCCAGGATAGGCTCCAGACCCCCCACCTTGAGTATGACTGAATATGACAACTGGGTACAGAAATTGATCGATGTTTAATTTCCAAAGCAACTACAGTTCATCTTAATTTCCCCTAGAACAAGCCTGTTGATGTTAGCCAGGCGTATATCTTGCACACTTCTTAACTAGGTAATATTGAAGTAATGAAAATCAGCACTTACATAATTTCGCCTTAGTAGTTGGCGTGCAGGTGAGCACCTAGTGCCTCCTAGTGGTTGAGGTGTGAAAGCTCAGAGAGCAGAGCCACCAACACTTCGTAACACTCCAACGGCAGAGAATTTGTGTCATTTATTCCGTTGCTAATATAGAGATACCCAGTATACGTATATGTTCAGCAGTTAAAAACAAGGCAAATATGTAAAGAATGTCACCTGTTCTGCTGCAATGCCAAACATGCCCAAGACTGAAGCCTAAGGTGAGAGAACCTGGGGGGGATGGGGAAGGCGTGTACCCCTTTTTGTATTTTGTGAGGGTTGGGGGGGGGGGGGGGGGGGGGGGGGGGGGGGGGGGGGGGGGGGGGGGTGGGGGGGGGGGGGGGGGGGGGGGGGGG
>JABFEA020000098.1:12805480-12826710 GCA_019775915.2 Cyphomyrus plagiostoma
GGTGTTCATACGGTTGCTCTTCCGATATTTTTTTATTATTTTTCTGCTTAAAATGTACCCCCCACCCCCCCCCCCCCCCCCACACACACAAATAAAAAACACATCTCTGTGAAGATGATTTTCCCAGTTTTATAGTGGGTGGGCTTAGGTCCCGCCTTGGCTCTGTCTCTGTCCGTGTCGTTGTGGACGTCCTCGTGCAGTGAGCTTGATGAGGCAACAGCCATTAGGCTTTTCAAAAACGTGAATATATTTTGTTCCAGGGACGGCGTCAGGGACTAACAGCACATATTACGTAAACTGCTGAAAGTGTCGAAATCTGTGTTTTATCAAGGTTTACGAAACCTCTGTGGACACCCAGTTGGACACACCTGTCATAGTAAAGAAACATTCCCTAAATAAATGGCAGCTATGTGATGGTGTGCTCACTGGTCATTCATCTGCATTTTGGTGTCATGCAGGCACGCATTTTGAAATAAGATGAGGCTTCATTAATATAAGGGTTACGATCCATATAATCAACCAGACTGTCGAAATCAAAGTAGGCCAGGTTATTCGGCGTACTACAAAATTACTCATAATTACCAGTACTGGTAATTAATAGTGTCTCATAGTAATGGACCAGGAACATAATGCATGTCCATAAATATCCCTAATACAGACATTCATGCTCTGACAGAGACTGATTCATTTTAATTCATTATTTACTTTCAGAAACGTTGTTTTGATATAATGCATTAAAGAGATTAACCTCTGTCACATTATAATATGGACATATTTATTTTTCATAATGATTTTTTAAAGTCAAATCATGATGTGTTAAAAAAATAACCATCAGAAAACAGATTTCCTGGACATGGAGACTTGGAGGATGGAAAGGGAACATTTATTGACTCCCTTGGGATATAACAAATGAACATCATGCAAAATCATTTTGCTCTCTAACCAGAAATAAACAAACTGCAAACTCCTGAGACCTGGAATTTTGCTCCCGGCTTCTCTCTCGCTTTTGCTCTCTCTCTCACTTTCTTACAGAGACCGAACTTCACACAATTACCAAATGATTAAAGTTGAGGCGCTTGCTCGCCAGTCTTGTCCAATCCCCGAAATAACTGCACTTGCCCCACATGTTACAACAAGCCCAACAAGCATCAAGGGCACATTCTATAAACCCAGTAGGATAAGGCCTTTCTACCCCAGTTATGGTCAAGAGCAGGCATGAAGGTAAGAAATGCTGAGGTGAGACAATGAATGACCAAAACATTTGTGAAACGAAATTGAACTGCACACTGTTGCAGAAAAACTTCACTTTGCCTTTAAAATCGCAGGATTTTCCACAGATCTACATGACAAGATTAACCAGTCATTAACAAAGCAACCTATACGGTGTGCATATGGAAACCAGTATAGGGCAGTTCCAGGTTGTGCGTATCATGTGCAAGCAGATTAATGGTGACTGAAGCGTCATACATTATTTTGATGGCTTATGAGCGATTGAGATGATTTCGTATAATTCTTCGTTTGTTTCTCAGTTAAGACAGTGGCAGAAAGAAAAAAATCCCAGTGCTCGGGAACTAGGTAAACCATGGCGGTATTCAAACCTCAGTATTGGATAGAAGCGGTTCTGAGCTGACATCCGCCCCATGGTTTATTAATAACAACAAGAGACAGGGCTGCAAATAAACAAAGGCAGAAGCGACAGTACCTGACCTATTATTCATCGTGTGCACTGTGTGACGTTAAAATATGAATTATTCATTTAACATAATTTATACATAACCCCTAGGCCCCCCCCCCCCCCCCAGCATTAATATACTGGAAATCCTTTCTAGTATAGATGGCATTTCCATCTACATGGAATTTAAACAAAATTTGTTTGGCACACGTCTTTCTTTTCTTTTAACTTGCTAAAAAAATCCCACTTGTGTGGCATGCATCCCCGCTTTCAGTGTGTAATGGATAAAACCGAAAAGCTGTTATTGGCGGCTCTTTTAATTGCGCCGACATAAACACCGCAGGACCAGCCTGCAGGTTCAGCCTTGGTTCGGGTTTCCTTCACCTGGTCTCATTTCGGCAATTTTCGTTTTAATGTATCATTATGTCTCTGGAGGTTAATACAGGGCTCTACTGGTTGGAAAGTGACTGCTGACACCTGACTGAACCTCAGGTCACTGATGGGCCAGCGTCGCTTTCTGACCCTTGCCTCGATAAGGAAAACCCACTAAGCCAATGGAAATAATGTAATATCTGCACTGCTGGCATTCTCTCAAACAGTAGCCGCTTGGATAGATTCATCACCCCATAAACAGATGTCTCTCCCCCCTACACTGGCTCTCGACACCATTCTCAATGCTGGGAATTGGAAATCCAATCCCAGTCGCTTGATATGTACCAGGTTACAGCCCCGGCCGCTTCCCAAGGCACCTTGACGTTTCTTGGGGGCTGGAGTTGGCTATGAGGGTCCCACAGAAGCAGCATTCTGTTGTGTGCAGCAGTGTCCCTTGGACAGCTGTGTCTGCATATTCATGAACGGTAGGCAGATGTCACCTTGCAACAGGAAAACTTCCTGTTGAAGAATTAGGCGTATTACAAGTTATTAAAGCTAATGCCATTATGAGGCATGGGATCATTAGGAATCCCCTGAGGTTTTGACACGTTCAGGTCTTCCTATTTCGCTTGCTGATCACGATTTTCCTTTTGTCAAACAAAAACATAAAAGACCCTGGTATCTGAGTACACAGATAGTCCTGAAAGTCTCTCGTACAGCGAGAAGTCAGCAGTTCAATAATTCATTGGAGCTGTGGAAGGAAGACAGTGTCCAATCAGGTCGATAAGTTTCCTGGATTTCCTTTTGAGATAACAGGAAGAATTCTCAAGGAGCAAGAAACACAGAAAGACAGTGATGCTCTTTGATGCCTGGTATATGACTGACATCCTGCAGCTGTAACCTTCCATTCACCTGGAGAAACCAGCCATATGAATCTGTAACACATACACATGACTTAACACCTGGACAGTCCGTAAGAAGACTGAAATCCGAGCTTATACTGTAAATATGTACATCTATAATACTAGTTCCATGATAATTCCGTAACAATAATGCATAATTCCATAATTTCTGCTCTATTTAATATTGTATTGGTAACCAATCATTCTCGGAAAGGAGTTTTAATAATTGAATCTACAAAAATTCATCATCGGTGAAGTATGTTGCCCCAACTGAGAAGATATCAATGTGGAGCGATTTCATTGCAGCTACTCTGCGTAGAATAGCCTCATTAGGGTACAAGGTATACTCAAAAACACAGACAGCTGCACCTCCAGCACCAACTAAAGCCCAGGCACTTTAGAAATTTAGTTTGAAAATTTCTCCAATTACATCGAAAAAGTTCAAAGCTCTCACTGGTCAATTGTATGAAAGCAGAGTAAAAAGGATTTTTTTTTTTTTTAACTTCCATGTAGACTCACCATTTTGCTGTTGTGTGGCCGAGCTGATTGCTGAACCTATTGAGCGTCTTGCCCCTACAGAGCTCTCTATTCCCTACAAATTAACTTTAATGCCTGTGTACCTTTTCATGTTTCATTCTTTTATACTTTTTCTTTTAAAAATGTGAAGATGACCACCACTTTAAAAACAACAAAGCTGGTAAAGTAATAATACACAAATACTGAATAACGGAAATAGTTCTTTTATTTAAAAAAAAAAAAAAGTTAAAATGATCTGAACCAGCACAAAAATTACAAAAAACATGAGCTGTAATTAAACTAAATGTTTCTCAAGGGGAAAGTAATGGCAAAGTACAGACAAGCTTAGGCGTTACTTTCATTTTTTGGAAAATGTAGGTATATAAACCAAACGTGAGTCTTACATTTGTTCCAAATATAAATATGTTGCTATTGCCTTGAGGTCTTTTTCCTCCTCTCCACACTAGTCTTTATCTGTCTTTCAGGAGTCCTCCAGGCCAACAGAGGGTGGAACGACCAAGAGAACACCTATGGCAAGGTTGGGTCATCAATCGCATGGTCAGGGTTACATGTGAAAGACACGGTGATTGCAAAGCGTGTCCCCCATTCAACCTTTTCCACTCGGTGGAGGTTTTCTGATCCAGAAGAGAAGAGGGACACGCGACCTGTACAGAGAACAGAAAATGGATGACCAAAGGAGACAGACAATCGAGGATGGAACAAAAAATGTTGGACTAGGGAAAAGTGACGGATCAAATGAGTGTCTTGACCTTTAGATGCAGAGTTGACACAAATTTAGCATATTTAAAACCATTTTTATCTTTGGTGTTTAAACAAACACGCCTGTCTGACTGAATAACCACTTCTGGCAGCTACAGAGAAAGGACACTGATGTTTCACTGTGTAAAGAATAAAAAATACTGACCAAAACCATTTTTTTGGCCAAAGTCATGTTGTGAGCTGTCCTGAAACAATGACTGGCATACCATTTACATGTGCCACTTCATTACTGGCACAATTATCCCGACATAAAACAGAAGCAAACAGCATATGATAACTGTACAAACAGTGCAATGCCACCAGTGAGCGGAGAGCCATACGAAATTATTTTTTTAATTCAAAGCTGATTCTCTGTCACATTTGCACCCTCCTCCAACTAAGTCAATAATGCCAAACACCCACTTTAGTTCCCCAAAGAAACAAATTTGCCCTTTGTTATGAATATTTACTATTTTGTGTACACATTTTTAAGCCAAATGTATATTACTCATATTTACTCGGCATGGGATAATGATTGTTATGAACCGGAACAATTATTCAACAGTTAAAGTGAAAAGACTTGAGACAGTATTGTCCAATGAAATGTTAGAATTTTAATAGCAAGCTTTTATATAACTATACTTTAACACCCTGAAAGAATGCATTCTAGAACAAAACCTATTAAGTTGCATTAGGTCCATATCTGCAATATATAATAATGTCATGCATCATAATGCATCAATGTGGGGACACAATGATATTTAAATACAGTTCTTTATCCAAATGTTTAGTTACCTGAACTGCACCCAGATACACTGCACAGAGTGCAAAGCATACATTTGAAAGGACAAGTTTTCAACAACATTCAACTGTCAAGGCAAAAAATGCAGTTTGAAAAGTGTTGCAAAATTGAATCACTGGGAAGATCTATCTAGATCATGCATTTGAAGCAATGTTGTCTGAATGGCCATTAAATAGATTTTCATTTAAAACACTATTGTGTTCCCTTGAGTTTATGCTCATTAAGCAGTCATTCAGGTATCCATACTGGCAGCCATAGCAAATGTACTGTGTCACTCTCTTCACCAAAGCTGATGACACCACCCCCTGGTGGAAGTGCACAACATAATGGTAAGACTTCTGTATCATATGCATCCAACACTGTAATACTGGTCATGTTTACAGCTAGTTTATCAGGAATCACTTTATGTCATTACGAATGTTGCACGAATATTCCCTAAATGAAAATGAGGAGTTTTTAAAGTCCCCATTTAATACAGAAAACAATTGAATACTATGCTCATTACAGGTCACATAGTCAGTAAATTATATTTGTTACATTATATATACTGTATGTGTCTTATAATTTTAGAAGTATATGCCATAGTATATGACACACTTCCAATGAATTCATATTTTAATTTATTGTGCATCTCACTAAAAAGCAGATAATTTGCATCCTTGACAGGTCTCCTACCTGCACAACAATGACAACATTTTGAGATAAACTAGAAAATGTAAAAGAAAATTTAGAGCAGCGATGCACCAACTAAATATTATGGCATTACAATATTATTGTAACAATAAGGTGAATTATCACTAATAACTGTAACATGACTTAATTCATTTTAGTATGTGGAGAATGTGCCAGCTCATCTTCATGCTGAAAAATTCATACAATTTTTATGTGATGAAGACCCACCTATGGCAGCACAACATACCAGGAACACCAATGCAGGACAGGGCATTCACACACACACACACGCACACACACACACACACACTCACTCACTCACACACACACATATACACACACACTCACTCACAGACTTATGGATGCCTAAGGAGCAAATGGATCAGCATGTGCAGATTATAAAGTCTTATGAAATATAAAAGCATTTAGGAGCCTCACAGAATGCTGCATCATTAAGCAATTAGTAAATATAACTTCATTATCAAAATCCCCAAAAACAAACTATATTAATTTTAAATCACTGTACTTTAGAGGACTGCAGTAACCTTGGGAAATAGAAACTTAAAGATTTTACGCATGCATTCAACTTGAAACAGTTTGCAAAACATTTAGAATTAAAAATTCAGTTATGACAAAATCAGAGACGCTTCATTGGTCAAAAACTGAAGAATGTGACACATTGTTCCAAACTTAGGCAGCGAACCCTGAATAGTGAGGAGAACATAATGGTTATGAAGGGACTGGGGGGAAATCAGAGTGGGTGGCTAATGACGCCAGACGTATGCCTGACTATCACCTGGCAGAGAAAGGCTTACCTCTCAAAATAATTTACTTCTGCAACATTAAAAAAAGCAGTGATAGAAAAGGACTTTACCAGAATCATATTTATGATAATGAGTATTCAGACATTACATGTAGAATTAATGTACACAGGTCTCCTGCATAGGCTGACGTGATGTGGCACACCTGCTCAGGTCTTGTTAATGAGATTGTTGCCCATAACTTAGCAATATGGGTGACAACCTAACATTATAAAAAGGAGAACTCTCTGCACAAGGGCCAGATTAATGGACTTGCATGGCAGCAGTATAAAATACGCATTTTTACTTCTATAAAATTTCATCTGTAATCTTCATTTTACTTTAATTAGACATTTAAAGTTTAATACACCAAAAAAAAGGGTCAGAAGGTTATATCTTCAAAGTACAAGGTTAAATTAAATTAATTTATAATTTGTTGACAACTATGGGTGTCGTGTCAATATTCCTGTATATTACTGTAATATTTTTTCATCTTAAGATCTTATCAATTTCTATCTCAGATGGATCCAATCAGAGCTTAATTGAATTCTATCTTCTTTGAATCTTATCGTACCAAATCATTGCTGAGTTAAAGCATATGAAGTTCTTTACATTTACATTTACAGCATTTGGCAGACGCCCTTAGCCAGAGCGACTTACATAAGTGCTTTAAGACACTACAATGAATTCGATACTAGCTTGGTAAACCCAGTCCCTGAATACCAATCAAACTCTTTACCTATCATATCACACACAATGTAGTAACATGCTTGTCTTATCTCAAAGGGAAGATACATACATCCCTACTGATTAACAGTTAACTGAAAGACAGCTGTTTACAATGATGTTTGTACAATGTTGGTACCCACAGCACAAATGGCATATCAAGCATCATCTGAACACAAATCACTAAAGGATGTGCTACTACTTAAGCTGCTCATCAAGTAAAACCTCAAGCAAAAAATATAAAAGGCTTTATGTACACAGTTCACCATCAACAAATACAAATATTCAGATGTTCTGAATCCAGACGCCTTCCATGCTTTACAGTTTACAGTGACCTTACATCAAGGTTTGTGGATTCCTTTTATTCTGCTGTCATTCTCCTCCACATGACCTCGCTATCGATTCTTAACACTTCCATAGTCCTTCCCCTCGTCTTTCCTTCCATCCTTTCTCTCACTGTCTTCTCACCAGGCCTCCTCTATCTCCCCTGTGCTCGCATTTTTGCTGTTCTTTCAGAAGACCCGGGATGCTGATTGTCACAATGCGACTGCAATTATGCAGGATTCACTACAATTATAATATGCAATTACTTCAATGAGACCGACCAGGCAACTTACTCAATGTTACATACTGCCTAGAGCGACCTTGAAATTAGTCTGACTTAAGAGGTTGATTTACACACTCATTGTTACAGTGCTGTCACAGCCTCCCATTTCAACTGTTAAAAGTTTTCCAAGACCTTAACAAGAACATTATCACTTAATTTCTCTACTCTTATTCTTTTATACAGTAAACCTTGAGTAGAAGTATAACAATATTTTGTGTCACAAAATATTTATTGTAGATCTATAATAGGTTGCAATAACATAAAAATGAAATAATGCCATAATATGAAATCAGTTTCATTTAATACTGTATGAAAGTCATTCTCTCTTATTCTTAAATGCTGTTTTAGCAGTAAAAAAAAGAAAATGGCAGGAACAAACTTGATAAGACAGACCACCTGACGTACATTTTGACACGCCTTGCAGCTAACAAATCGAGTATGTTAAACCACATACAGTAGCACCACTGAGACGAATCCAGCTCACCACGCTGGAAGAAACCCCTTGAAGATTTTTTCACTGAATCGGTGGCACAGCCCCCGAGTGGAGTACAGCAAGAAATTGGGATGTACAGAAGACTATTACACTCGCTAGATGTCCACTGAAATGGTGAAGTGAAAATGCTTCAAAGTATCCACTGCTTTTCCCCACTGGCCAAAACATATCTTTCAACTCTAGCAAGCCCTGTTCCAAGTGCACTGCTACCTGAAAATGTGGTCAAGCTTGTGTTTCTACAAATTTGCTGACCTCCTAGGCTAAGAATGTACATTAAGTCTAAATATTAGGTGAGTGTTTTGTGTTTTATTAAGCACTTTGTGTTTTTATTAAGCATACTGTAGTAGCAAGAAAAACACATTGTTGTAATCACTTTTCTTTCAGATTGTGTTGAAATCATCAATGTGTCTCAATTCAATATACTTTTTAGGAATGGAACCAAATCGTGAGCAGAAAAACAAACCTTGATGCTACGGACAGGAAACGGGAGCCCAAGGAACACAATTTGGACTTACAGGTCTCTTCGTTCGTGTGTCTGAAAGTTCGTAAGTTGAAAGTTCGTAAGTAGAGAAGCGTCTGTATATACAATGACAGGAAAAAGATGGCTGACAGCTGGAGAAGCTGCAACTCACACAGCTCTCCGCATGAGCCAAAAGGTACTAAAATACTACACAAGGAAAGCAGTAAGCATTATCCAAGGACCCCGGCATGCCTGGGGACTGTCCCACTGGGCAGGGGGTGCAATGACAGCTCATGATTATAACGACAAACCCGCAAATAAATAACGCGAACTGCTGCACACAGAGCATTACCCCAGGGTCCTTAGACAATCTTATAGCAATTGGATCTGCCTCCGCTGTGCTGGTAACCAGCATCTCTGGATTATAAAACAGGGCAAGGTGAGGTGATCCATACATGGTGCACACTTACATATTCATGGGTAACCATTTGTTCTCAAGTGCTTTACAATTATTAGCAAATTCGGCACCCGGTTTGATAAGGAGCCACCCAGCAGGAACAAAGCTGTCGTGATGAACTGGACATGTGAGTGTATAAAAAGCTAAATACTCCATGTATCTAACTAGTACCAGGTCAGGAAGATCGTCCCGTTCTTGCATAATGACTCATGCTGTTATGGCTTCACTGGTCAGTATGTGCCTGTCCCCTGTGTGCATCAGAGCCAGCGCTACACACCAGAACAATATATTGCAACGAATTACAGTGTAGCAATTTTCAGACCACTTACCAGGAAGTGGGAGTCAGCCTAGTGGTTCGCTGGCTTACTTATTACTTCTGTTTACAGCAATTAAATCCATGTCACTCATTGCCTCACTGATAATTGAGACAAAGTTGTTATGAGAAGCAGAGTAATGGAATGAGAGGATGTAGTTCAGCAGAGGCAGAAATGCTGACGTAAAGGTCAGTTTGCTTAGCTCTGCACCATAATATTCTAACGTTCATTTCTTTTTACAAGTCTAAATCGATGTACTTTATCTATAAATACTACTGTTGAGGTCCGTATACAGATTCACTTGCATCCAGGAATGGCGAGCCATGAGAAACGCAGGGCAGGCAACACAAAATAAACAGTTCAAATAAGACAATCCGATTAAAACTTGCAGGCAAGAAATCTTCAGAACTGGATTAAGGAGTTTAAGGCTAATAAACACTGTGGCAACATGTAAATTTATAACGCTAAATTTAAAATTCCACTTGACATATCAGATTTAACTAGACACCTTGAGATGTCACTTCACATTCAAGAAGCTACCAGTCTCTCCTCCCCCCACAAATTGGCTGGCTGGCTGGTCATTGCTGTAATGAATTGCCTTTATGGTTGTGATAAGCAAAGGCATTTCATCCTCGACAATGAGCAACATTGTATTAAAAGCATAAAGACCGTTGGTGCCCCTGAATGATTTCAGTCTCCTTCCCATCCACCCACCCTCACCTTCTCAATTTACAGTATAGGTTGTGTCTGGGTTTGATCTTGCTCATTCATAGCTTTGAGTTAAAATATACTGCCCAGAGCAGAGCAGAGACAGGGAAAAAATGCCCTGTTCATTTCTGTGACAGCCTCTCTCAGCTCAGACTCCCCAAAGGAAAAAAAGAAATAAAAAAGAAATAAATCATACTGCACACAAATAATTTTGTCTTAGGATCAAGAACGATGAAGGAGAACTTCAGCTATATTTGAACAGCTGATATATGTGGGGAACCAAAAAGAAAAAGCTAATGGGAAAAGCAACAAGCAGAGTGTGAGAAACATCACTGGGATTTCTGCCAGGACCTGCAGAGCCAGCGTCTAAGGCTGCAGAAGACCACGGAGCTCCAGGGACACCAATCGGACCACATCAGGCATCCACAGCCATCTGACACCGCTTTTTTCATTCAGCCTCAAAGCTGCCCTACTTCTCGGTGTGGCCACGCAGTGTGTGTGGATGGAGTTTTAGGCGAGAAGGTGGAGGAGGAGTCACAAAGGAAACCGGACAGCATCTGCCCACCTTCCTGTGCACACAGGATGATCTTTAACGTACAGCATCTGTCCCAAATCCCCACCACCCCCGCGCGTCTCACCGACTCGAGGCTCCACGGTCCGGTTTCCATCCGCATCCACGAAGATGAAACGCCCGCCGCCAAAGTCCGTGAGGTAGTCTGACAGGTACAGTAATGACGTGTAGTCAAAGGAACCGTATGTCTCCTGCGTGAAGAGGTCACTATCAGTCCAGGGTCCAGCCCTATTACAACGATAAGGTACAGTGCCAGGCAAAGGTCTGGAAGACCTTTCATGTATTTGTCTCTTTTCTAGATATGTTATTCACCTGATAGCAAAAGACCTCACGGCAATGAAATATGGCAAAGACCAAGAGGAGTTTTCAACATCTCAAATTCTCTCAAATTTTAGACCCTTCGAAACAGCCTCCTTTTGCTTCCATAACAGCATTGCAGATTCTTGGCGTTCTTTCAACCAGCTCCCAGATGTAGGCGCCTGAAATGCTCCTCTAACAGCCCTGAAGGAGTTTCCACAGGTTCCAGGCACAAGTTGACTACCCAAACCAGGGATTTACGTCAGGGGATTGTGGGGGCCAGGTCATCTGTCACAACACCCCATTTCTTTCCTTGTTCACAAGATAATATTTAGTACATAACCACAATGTGTACTTGTTGAGAAAATGAAAAAAAAAACACAAATGATTTTCAGTAGGTGTTTCCAGACTTTTGACTAGTACTGTACTGTGTTCGTGTTCATTAATTTGCAATGGCTAGCTAGACAATAATGATATTGCCAAAATTATTAATGATAAAATAATATTTTTTTCCACAGTAAATGGGGTTAAGTAAACCAAATGACTGAACACTCAAACATTAATTTTATTATTAGAATATTAACTATGGCTTCACTGAATTTTTTTCCATGCAGTGAAGCTCACACCAAATAAAACATATATAAGCAAACACTTCATGGCAGCTAAATCATTTGCCAATAATGGATACAAAAATATAGTTGTTCATTAATCATTAATTTAGATTTGTAGATAGTTCTAAAACTCCCCAGTTAAGAAAATAATTCAACCATAAAACCAAACTATGCCACAATCACAGTTTATGTCCAACCTTTTTTATTTCAGGCAGCAGGCTCTTGGCTTGGGGGCACCCTAACTACAGCTTGATAGATTTCACATGAATGGATCAGGGTTAAGAACAAGAAAACCGAGAGTGAGAATTCACTTCAATCCTCCTTGGTAACCCGAGGACTGGTGCCACTGTGAGCATCAGTAACTATATCGGTATCGCTGTGCATGATGACATCTTGAGCTTGAACACAAGTAACGTGGTCAAATCCGCATTTGCACCAAACCATCAGCTATTCTGCTGCCTTTTTCAGTGCAGAAAGGAAGCTATACAGTCAGATCAAGACGACATCATCCATTAATTTCCAAAGCTTATGTAAAGCTAAGGATAAACGAGAATAATTGCTCCATTTAACTTACCCGTATTTGTTAGCGTTAACGTAAAAAAAAAAAAAAAAAAAGACTCAATAAGGTTCTGTTAAAAAGAACTATAATGCAGATGCACACAGCCTCCATTCTGAAATGAAAACAAATGTATATGCATTATGACACGGTAAGTATTATAAAATACCTGTGGATGCATTTATAACTAAAGTGCAGTGCTGCTGTACTAATCATACCAGATCTCTTTGCGTGTGGGTGCCTGCGTTTAAATCACCTTGTCAATGTGGGGGTGCCAATATTCATCATGCGTGGTTTGGGCGATGCTGCTGTTGATCCGGGAGAAGAAGGTTGGCTTCGTTAGGTACAGCAGTGAGGCGTCCAGACCAAACGTCTCCGCTATCACCTGCTGAATCCTTCCACGTACATCCCTGATATGATATACTGTATCAAAACTTGGTCTTTTTTAAAATCACAAATAAACAGTATGTGCTCAACTTACAAGAGGACCTGTAAAAACAGGGACTGTGAAAAAGACGGCTGAATCAGAAAGGAGTCAGTGTTTGAAAATAAATTTAATGAGGAAACTTCTTACCAATAGAGGCGAAAATCCTCCTCAGAAAAAATGTCTTTGATCTGGTCCCCGAAATACCTTCAGCAATTGAGAAGACATGAGATTAAAGTGGTTTTGCCATTTCAGGAAAAAAGAGAGACCCTGCCGCTCAGCATTATCAGAAGGTATTGATTAAGACTCATAAATAAATACACCCAGGAATTCCTATATTAATACGAAATGAGGATTCACAATTGAAGCGGGAGAAGCATGGCGAATTTGGTACACATAAGGCCCACCGCCAGTCTGAGGCGGCCGCCCCCTTCCCGCTCATAAGAACACCTGCCAATTTGTCATTGCACCTCGGAGCCCTGAGACCTGCTCAGTGAATTAGGAAGAAGCTTTATATGAGCAGCAGAGGACGTGAGCAGAGAGTTAAACACCTCCTGCAGGGCATTGGAAGAGGAAAGAGGGAGCGTTTGACAAAATTACCTATTTGATACCAAAAATAAACTGTCTTTTATTATGCATTAAAGTTTCCCACAGTTGTTCACCTTAATGTAAAACGGAAACCTACATAAAGACCCAATGAAGGGGGATCACAGAGTTTCTCCAAGAGCAAAGTTAAGGAAACGCAGAAGAATCATCAAATAAAAGGCTGCATCTGTGGTCTTGAGGGTTTCTCACCTGTAAATATTGACAAACTGCTTCCCCATTGACAAGGCCCCAGAATGCAGGTCCAGGATGGATGCCTGAGGAAGAGAAATGTTAGCGGTAGTAGAATTATCATTAGTAATAATGTAAAATAATTGATTGCAAAACATTTACACAAATAAATGTCCTACAAATACAAAGTGTTTCAAATCCGCTTTTTAAAAGCTTGCTTGTTTAACTGACTAAGGGTGAGTCTGTTCTCCTGGTCTGTGCCATTTTTCTGACACAAAGTATATGACTTTTCAAAGCCAAACTTGTCTATTCACCACTTATGTAATTACCCCCTGCCCATTGACTCATATACCAGAATTCTGTACCTGCGATGTCTGTACACTTATGAATAAATAGATAGATAGATAAATCAATTGAAAGGTGCAGCAGCCATTACTGCATTTTCTGAAGCACTTAGGTACAACTCTCACCTGGAAAGCTTTGCGCTAAGATTTTCTGACAAGAAGACGGATTCACCCTTGCCGTCTTTTTACCTTCCCGTGACTGGCAGTACACCTTACCCATTATTTTTAAACAACTGCAAGTACCACTACATAAAATGTTTTCGGAAAGCAATTACTTTTTGATGCATCCCACAACTTCAGGTGTTCATATATATTCATAGCCTATTTTAAGTGCTAGAAAACCCCATCTTATTCAGACAAGAGATAAGGTAGTATATGACCTGGCAGGCTTTCTGAGGCAATCCAAGAGCCATTAACTAAAGGAACACCACACATACCACTGAATTACAGCCAGACCATGTGCGGCATAGGACTGTGCTCATCATCAGAAAGTCATCAGTTCAAATCCTGTGATTGGCACAGTGAAGCCGCTGTTAGGTCCTTTAGCAAGACCCTTAACCCCAGTTGGTCCAAGCCTTACCCTGTTCTCTCATCCTCATTTGTATGTCACTTTGGACAAAGCATCTTTAGCTAAATAGATGCAAAATTCATAATAGTATACAGTGGTACCTCAGTACTTGTACTCATTAGAATTCGAATTTCTTAAAAGTTGAACCAGTCAGTTTGAAAAAAAAATCATCTAGAACTCGATCTGAATCTCAGAAGTCAAACCGTGAACGCCGACCTAAGCTAACTTGCACGCGCGGGATAATGAGTCATGCAGCATGTCTCTTAGTGGAAACAAAGGGTAATGCTTCAGTCTCAGCCTCACATTCGCTGTGATAGCATTGTTGGTGATAGTGCTTTTTTATTTTAAAATATCAGGTAATACATATATCATTTTGGTAGCAATTGCTCACCAAAAAATTCCGCAATAGTTGTACAAATGTTACAACCTAAAAGTGTGTGATTTACGAACAAATTAACAAATACAGAGTAATAATAAAAATAAACAATGGAACGCATGGTATAGGCTAGTGTTGGCGCAATGTTGGGCCATGGCTTGGTGTAGTGTTGAGGTACATTCTTAGTTTTGGTATCCATTAAGAAAAAAATGTTACACACGATGTAGTGTTGGCGCACAGTGTTTTTAACTTTACTCATTGTTTGGATACATTTATTTTCTTACTTTACGAATTACTGTTTCGCTAATGTGCTTAGATGTGTTTAATACAGTATATGCTCTTCTTGTTTTGTCCTGTTCATTTTGTGTTTAAATCCTAAAAAAAACACTTTTGGGGCTGAGAACCAATTAATTGGTTTTCCATTATTTCTTATGGGGAAAATTCGATCGGAACGCAAACTTTTTAGGATTCGAACGGATTAAGTTTGAGTTCTGAGGTTCCGCTGTACTTGGTAATTGTGTATATCTTTCATAAATACACTGCAGCCTGCCTAGACTGACACATTTTCTATAAGGAGCAAGGTCAAGCAAGGAAACACGATTCATTGAAATGTTCAATGTTTTCCTTGAAGGTTGATATGTTCTTTACAGAACCCACATCCTTGTAATGAATTTAACATTTCCTTCACAGTAAGTAAGCTTAATGTATTGGGGCCGTTTATGAACCATTTTGTGCAGTAGCATCTATTAAGGCACATCCATCCATCTCATTCATCCAGCCACTTATCCTCAAGAGCATCAGAGTTGTAGCACTCTGCCCTCTAGTGTACACTGGCAAAACAGCAAGCCTCCTCGATTCAGATATGCCTCCAGGCATATTAACATAAAGGATGAGAACCTGGACATTCTTTTGCAATGAATTGTCATAAAGCCCAGAACAAAACATTTCAACAATTCAATGTCTTAAAAATTTGGTTAATCTTAGATATGACTAAGATGAGGCAGGAAGCATCAAGGTTTTTCATCCACCAGATACCAGGTACTTTTGTTCCTCCTCCATTTTGCAAAGATATCAGCATTCATGCTGTTTGCACTCAATACAATTTCTGTAATTCATTGGTTGGTGTTATTGTCTGCACTACTGTTTGTATATTGTCTGATGCAAATACATACTATTAATCTTAGTATACAAATACACACACACAAAGAATTCTGGATTATTTGTCAGAAAAGTACTCACACCTCCATCCGAACCGCCCACTGACAGTCCCCTCTCGGCCAATCTGAAGGACAACAAGGGAAATTTGGCAAACTAGGGTAAAACCATATTAATGTGACAGTGTGTGAACAGATGTGAGCGACTATGAGGGTGTGAGCTATGTAATTAGCTTGATGAAAGGGATGCAGTGACAGCTTCTCCATATATCCTTTCACAAGAAGGACAAAGAGCAACTACAGCACCAGTAGTCCTACCTTGACAGACATTTTATAGAAACCTACTTCACAGACTGTAGAGCCATAACTGCCCTCATTTATTAATGAGGCAGAATAGACGAATTCCGTGTATTCATGACTTCCACCATCACGTGTTGAGTTATCCAGAACATACTTCACCTTTTTCCCCTCTTCGAGCGGAGAATTAAGCCAGTTGGTTCCTTTTCTGCACCTATGCTCCCCAGAAAGGCAGTGTACCAACTGAAGACTAATCTGTTTTTGATTGTTTTTCAATACTTCATTGAACAATATTATCAAGACCACTCCCAAAAACAGCCGAAACAGGATTAAATTCCACTTGGTTTCAAGCAACTTTAAAAAGTTAAGGGATCATGATACTACTAAATATGGTACCGACTGGTAGTAATGGTACTGTAGTAATTCTGATATAATACCTTAGCACAAGTAAATTTGTTTTCCATAATACACAAGACCAATTGCTACCTAAACATAAAAGAGTATAGTATTTTATCCACGTTATTGTGCATTTTATCCTTTGTTTTATCTTGAGTTACAGTTTCTTCCTATCCAAGGTCTCTTGGGGCGTTCGTGCGGTTCTGGCACAGTCCTGCTTACCTCCTGAGCACACGCGCCTCTTCCTGAGTGACCACATGGTCCGTAACAGCTCGCCCGCAAGTCTGAGGAGTACACCCTGGAGGAAAAGCACGGACCATCAGATGAAGCCTCATACCAGCTCAGCAGCAGCCCAACAGCACTGGAAATCAACCAGAGGCCCGCAGCCTAAACTGACCCTCCAGCACTTCACACCTCAAAATGAAATAGACCTGGGCCCATATTCACAAAGCATCTTAAGGCTAAAAGCAGCTCCTAACTTAGTGGTAAGATAAAAAAGCTTTGTGAAAACGGGCCCTGGCAAATATGGATTTCTAAACCTCTTCGGTTCAGCTCTTAATATTCACAATTTGTACTTCTGCTGATTATTGAAAAGGGACAAATTCTCAATTGGGGCTATGCCTAAGTCCCAATAAAGGCCTACGTTACCACTTATCGGCAGCTCTAGCTTCACCAGAAGGGCCTTTAAAGCAGAACTATTACTGTACCTGTGCATCATTTATCAAAGCATTACAGATCCTCCAGCATGAATGAAAGCTCAAAAAAAAATGTGAAACTTTGGGAGCTCACTATGCAAGGAGTCCATTAAGTCTCTTTACAATTTAAAAAATGTATTACAAAGGCCAATGAAAAGACAGATATGTAGAAATTATTACAAAATAAGATATATTTTTGCCTTATTTAATACACCTCTATATGAGCACCATTAATTGCAGAAAAAACACATCAAGACGGTACTCGATCCCTTGCCATGATCGCTGTAGCTTACCCTCATCAATGGTGGCAATAGCATCAGTGATCCTCTGCTTTAGATTAGTTATGTCCCATACCTTTGTTTACAATGTGATTAAAAACTTTAATAACCACTGAGTACATAGAACGAATCTGATGAAGATATCTCATCAGTTGCCTTTGTAATATATTTTTGAAATTGTAAAGAAACTTTATGGACACCCTGTAGATTGAAAGGCAACCTAAAACTTTGAAAAAGGTGAATTATTTACACAACCTCTAAAATGATTTCCGATTACCATAACTGTCATCATGCAGAGACAATGAAAATCAAACGGGAGAAAGAATTACAAACCCTGGTGACACAAGGTGGCCTCAGCTCACCTGGGTATCGCTTGTATTTGTTGTAATCCTCAGAGCAGGGCACCTTAAACACTCTCGGCCGCTGAACTATCTCACTTTGCCAGACTAGAGTCTCTGTGATGTCATCCCCCCGGAGAAGGAACAGCCAGCAGGCAGAACATGCAGCAAGAGCCATCAACACAATCAAGAAGATCCTTGTTCCAGTCCAGAAGGGAGCATGTTTGGGTGCATTTTGTCTGCATTCAATTAAATGAGAAAACTTTTAGAAATGAAAAGTGGGTTATTAGTAACATTCGATGATACTCTCCAGTATAGGTTGTATTTTGTATTGTCTTTACACTTTTTCTTCGTTCTGCACTATAGGTTTGTATACGCGCACTCCAGGTATCTTCCTACTATATGCGCAAAATCTTTGATCAAGGCTTAAAATTGCAATTGCCAAGTAATTTTATGTCCTTGCTTTCTCTGCATAAAAGGTTTATTTCGCTACAAAAATGATGGGGGGAAAGCAAGTTTTCAACGACTAAAACAATTATTGTGGAGTATAGGTGTTGTACACTTAAAGAAAAACCGAGAAGTCAGGGATATGTTTTCATTTTAAGAGCATGTTGGTGTAGCATTTTTACACTTGAATTAATATTGCATTAATACAATAACTCGATTTCGACGTTACTATCAATTTTAACTTTGCATTCTACGGAATATTATATTCCTGATAATAAAAGATGTAGACAATTTACAAGTATGAGTGCAGTTTTAATGTGGTTATGTATGTAAAGTGTTCAACATCTTCCTGGAGCTTGATTCCCTAATTTAAAATGCAAATGGCTGGAACTTTAAGGTAATAGCTGAAATTGCCCAGAATTACCTTATGTAAAATAATGATGCTAAGTTGTAATTTCCAAGCGAAGCAGAGATCGCTACCTTATTGATGATACCTGTCAAACCCCGTACACGTACGCATGTGAAGGGCGTCATTTTTAATGTTCAGCAAGTCAAACATAAAGTAACTTTGGCAGTACAACAAATGAGACTTACCTAATCTTTTTGTAAATACCGTTAGCGTCTGTAGACTTTCCATGAAATCGTCGCTGTATAGCCATGTTTTCAAGCGGATACTGAACATGCACTGACCAGCATGAAACCCTTATGGCATCTGCTCGGTACCTGATCCGGTCAGGGGTCCAGCAACCGCGACAGGCGCGTGTTTCTTACTAGTTATCGGTCCTCGCGGGTCTCTGCAACTCCTGCCGTGTCTGTTGGATTTGAGAAATGATTGCTGCAAAAATTTATGTCTTAAAATTCATTTGTAGTTGCGACTAAAATACAATGCTATATCACTACATTTAATTTAATAGGTATTAATAATGTAGCAACAGCTTGGTTTTAAAATGGATGTTCGTTAAATGTAAATGATTATATTAATTATTCACTAAATAATTTTATTTAATCGTTTTATCACTTAACACTCATATGTGTATGATTATAAGAAAGTCATACGGGGATTCGTAGATCTCGTTTATACACTATTCCCTAATTAAAATAACAAATTAAACCTGTGGGCGTTTCTTATATCTGTGTACGTCCGGGCCAAAGGTACGCAGAGGGAAGGTTTATCGATCGCTCATACTCGGCTCATTGTGTCTGGAATATGCAGCAAGACAAAAATAATCGATATATTTGCGAGCCCGGAAAACCTAGGCTTTAAGAGACTGCCTTTTGCTACGCTGGGTAAGGCAATATATTTTCAGCTGGATCACAAACGTTTCTTTTAGCAAACACCTGTTGGACTGTTTGCCAGAGAGAGCGTCTTATTACTTGTCTTCAATGTAATAGAAATGCATTCATATTTGGTAGCAAATGGGCGTAATGAAATTGAATGTGTTGATGGAAACAAGCTCTTCGTAGTGTTTAGCTGGTTGTAATTACGTGTCTGGTGTAACGGCATTATTAATACTGTTAATGAAAATAAAAATAAAAATGTTAATTATACGTAGTTTTTATGGTTAATTTATACTACCTTTAACATTCCCGTAGCTAACAGATATTATTTGTGGTTTTGAGGGAAAAGTTTGCCAACCCTCTGGATTTCTTTTAAAATCTAAATTGTAATCTTAGTTGTGAAAATGAAGACAGTATTGTTTATCAAACAATAACCAGTTTATTTCGTATAACCAATGTTGGTGATGGAAACATTTGTGAAGACAGAGGGGGCGCTGCAGTATCACTAACGCTGGACTCTGTTCCATCCACAGCAGTACTCTGTGGGATACTGAGTGTATATTAAATATTACTCAGTTCTAGGGGAAAATATTGAAACTGAAAATAAAAAATAGATACAATTCTGTTTGGTCACTTATTAAATAAGTATACTTGATTTTCTTTTTAATGTTGTTTTCTAGTCAACTGATAGGTGTTCTTAATGAATGTATCTGCTGTGCGTTTATTGCTCAGAATATCATGTGCTAGATATCTGGTAAAGGGTGGGTTATGAGAAGATGCATAATATCTTTATTGTTGCTTATTCACCAAAGTTTATTTTTACAGAAATGCTTGACTGATTTGTATTTCAGTTATTGCATTTTAACATTTAATTTGCCATAGTTTTTGTAGAACTATCCTTTCCCTTCTAATGGCAAAACTGCAGAATGGTTCCATTTTTCTTGCATATAAAATATTGGTATCTTAATGACTGTGTTTTATAGTAAATAGATTTTTCTTTAAATACCTCTGTGGGAGTTTATTTGCCCAGTTTGCTATTTGTTTATGAATGGCAATCACTCCAGTGAACCTGAATAGTGTGTCACACCAGTCTCATTACTTTTCAATCGGTCAACAATGCACACACCCAAATTTAGTTTTGTCTTTTGACCTCACAAAACTTCTTGGTTTTGTCCCTTGTCAGTTGGTTTTGTTCTATGCTCAGCCTCCGTAAGGGAAGTGTGAAGGGAAGTCCATCTGCTTGTTTTTTCCAAGCCCATCCCTGTGTCATGAGGTTCTGTTCTCTATTACAACCAGAATGGAACACACAGCAATTAAGATGTAGCAACTTTTTGTTTTGGTTTTTTGTTTTTTGTTTATTTGGAGTTATCTGGTGCAATTACTGTTTGTAATATAGATCCACAAATAATAATAAAGACAATTAAGAAATGGTTTTAATATAATCCAGTCATGTCGGTGCATGTCATTCTTTAAAAGATCTGAAATTGCTTCTAATTTTGGTTTAACATTAAAACAGCAGATTTTGCAAAACAGAAGGTTTGTGGTTTCACTGCACTTATTTTTTTT
>JABFEA020000098.1:12832522-12844010 GCA_019775915.2 Cyphomyrus plagiostoma
GAATGCTTTCAGCACCTTGTTGAATCAATGCCACGTAGAATTAAGGCAGTTCTGAAGGCGAAAGGGCGTCAAACACCGTATTAGTATGGTGTTCCTAGTAATCCTTTAGGTGAGTGTATATGATTTTTATTGGACAGCGAAGATAGGATGTTTTGACATTTTTATTTTTTTCATTTTTTAAAAAAATATTTTTCCTTCACAGACAGTGGTCTTGCTGGAGTTGTGCAGTTGATGGTATGGGACTACAGCCCCTTTCTTGATGCTGAAAACACAGGTAGTAACAGAGCAAACAGTGGGCAGAAAAATCTCCACAGCTCGCAAGTCATGCAAATATTTAATCTGCAGATTCTGGAAACTGATGGTGTTCCTGTTTGCTTTACGTTTCCCCCTCCTGCACGATTCAGTCCATCTCTTAGAAAAGTACGGGAGTGCGGGTCTGTCTCAGGTGTGGGCTGCCAGCTCGTTCAAAGGCTCCACCGAGGTCAGCACCTGCCTGACCTGCACACAGAGGCACGTGGATAACCATCTGCAGTGGCTAAAAGTGGCGGCCGCACTGCCCGGCGGGTTAGAACTGCAGGGCATCGCCATCACCGGCTGGCAGAGGTGAGGAAGTCACCTGACCAGTCAGCATTGCAGGTCCATGATGTAATGATGAGGTACTGTGCCATGATCTCACAATTCTTGAGTAAAGAGGGCTGTTGCAGGCCATATATCTAGTTGGACTTTGCATATTTAGAGCAATGATATTTCTTAAACTGCAAACTAGAATGGAACAGGGCAAACGGCCTGCATGTAGAGATACACACTGTTAGGGGAACGGGATAGAAGCTGCTTGCTCAGTGCCTCTTCCCCTTTCACAGGTATGACCACTTGTCTGTCTTGTGCGAGCTGCTGCCGGTGGGGCTGCCCTCTCTCGCTGCCTGCCTTCAAACCCTGCGCCACGGTCAGTCACTAGCCCCGCTGCCCTCCTTATACAGTCCGACAGACGGCTCATTCCTTTCACGATGGCCGACGGACAGATTAGCTAAGAATGTGTGCTTCAGGCAGCTTTGGCAAGGAGGCCCAGAGCAGTGCGATGGAAACCTTGGGCACCACTACCACCGAGGTGACACTCATAGCAAGGTAAACGCCTTTCTTCCCCACCTGCATAAATTTGGCAGCCGGCTTAACGTACAGGGATTTCTAAACTATGATATGATGTATAATATCATGGTTTATCATACAGCGTGGGATTTGAAACGAGGGCACTGCCTGTATGCCTGTTTTTGTTCTGGTAGAGTTTCGCTCTAGATAAACATATCAAGCTATACAAACGACATGCAAATATTTAACGTCGCATTCCAGTGTTAATCCCCTGTGGTGTCAGTGTCCCGGTCAGTCGGGGGCAGTAATATGGCTCTGGCATTTTCCTCTCCTCATCGCAGCTCTCCCCCGGGCAGCATGCCTACATACCCGGGATTCAAGTTGGCGGGGCTGGTGGTGGAGCTCACCGCATTCCTGCAATCGGAGGAGCTGCGTTTCCCAGCCAATAACATGTGGGTTGCACCGGCCTGCCTCCTAAGAGTGTGCCTTAGTGTAAATGGCTACGGGGCCTTCACACCAGGACAGAAAGATATTACAGAGCCATGTGCTTCTGTCGCCCTTGCCAGTAACAGGGACTGTCTTTTTTTCTTTGATTCTGGTGCAGGTTTGTGAAGGGCTGGTTCACTCCCTACCACAAGCAGAGGAGACTGGCTAACCCGCTTATAGTTCAGCAAATACAACAGCAGGCCACGCTGTAAGTCAACTAATCATCATCATCATTTACTCTGGCTTGCGTCGTTCTAAACCAGGGGTACTCAACTATTCCTAATGGGCCACATTCCATCCACACCACAAAGCCAGGGGCCACTGCTTCCAATAACATTATGCTGAGTGGCAGGGTTGGGTTCAAGCTCATGGCTCAGATTAAATTGTTTTTCAGTCTGGGTCCATGGGAAGGAGTGGTGGCTCTGAGGCTAGGGATCTGTGCTAGAAACTGGAAGGTTGCTGGTTCAAATCCCGTGAATGCCCAGAGCGATTCTACTCTGTTGGGGCCCTTCAGCAAAGGCCCTTAACCTGCAATTTCTTTGTCCTGGATATGATGCTAATCTACATCCAGCCCTAAAAGGAGGTCCTCCAAGTTACGGGGAAAAACTTGGGGGTTGGTGGCAGGACTGTCACTCCAGCCACCGGAAAAAAAACACACTGGTCCATTTGGACTAGTGTGGTACTGAGGTATCACCCGCCACATGGCTGCACGCCGGTTTTCATCCCTGAGGTGGTTTGTTGTGTGGTGGGTGCGGCGACGTGCTGTAATCAGTGCAGTCTGGGTGTGGACGACAGTCTTCCAGTTATTTAGCCATTCATAAAAGGGCTATTTATTATAGTATTAAAAGTTTTGGCACAGCAATGCCCGTGACAAACATGTCAGAGGGCAGGGGTAGGCAGCCCTGCTCCTGAAGTGCCAGTATCCAACAGGTTTTCTATCCTACCTGTGGCCTGTACTACGAAGTGGGGTTACTGGCTTATCGGATTTAAGGTAGTCTGGGCAAAATGTAGGTGAACGAATATGAAGTCTATTTAAACTGTGGTACCTTAAATCTGACAAGTTACCTCGATAAGCCAGTAACCCCGCTTCATATTACAAGCCACTGGTCTCTGATGGACCACACCTGATCTCAGGTAGAGACTAGCTCATTGGGTATGATGGGAAACCTGCTGGATACCTGCACTCCAGGGTCACCTGCCCTGCCATAGGGTTTGGTGTTACTCCCAGATCTATCCCACCACACTTTGATTAACCCTTTACTATTATGTTCTAATAAACAAGAATTCAAAAACAGATTTAAACCATGGGAAGAATTAAGCAGTAAGAGATTTATATTTATAAAATACACACTTAAATCACAGTACATTGGCTTAAACTACTTTTAATGGAAAACTGTGAACACTGAAATAAATGTAGCTATGAGTGTGATGCGAATAAGGTACCTATTTAGAACAGCTACAAGGAAACTGAACATTTAACGAAAATGCTTATTAACTGAAATTTCAGTTTGCCTTTGTACCATATTTTTTACGCACAGCTTCTTGCAAGAAAAAGACCAGCGTGTCCACTTTCGTGACCTCCAGAACCGTAGTACATAATGCCAATATACCAAACTGCAGTTTCCTGCAATATGAATTCCCCATGAAGTCCCCATGAATGTACACACAATGTTAAGGAATTATGGTGATATTATGTAAACACTCATTCTCCTCCCTTCCATTAGCTTGCTGGCAAGTGTAGAGCAGAAGGTCCAGGCTTTGTGGATGGAGATGACACAGCTATTCCCAGAGGCCACTGCTGAGGAGTGGGTACAGCAGCATGTTAGCGCGCTGCTGGAGCCTATCCGCAGTACGCTGCAAGACACGCAAGCCATTATCCAGGAGATGCTTCCAGATCACACTCGCCTGCCCCCAGCTGAACAGGAGGCCAGAGATGGAGAATGACAAGACCACTGAGCATTGACCTCAGTAGAGGCACAGAATACTATTGCCTCACTCCATGTGATTTTTAGGAGTTTAAAACTCTGGACATTAATATTATCCTGTGCAATGTGGTTCAAGCTTTAATGGTTATACAGTATGTATGCTCACATATAATATGTATGTATGCATATGGGCAGTTGTTAGCCTAGCAGTTTAGCCACAGTACTCATTGTGGAAAACCCAAGGGTTCTGGTCCTTTAAGTGTAAAATTCTTGTGTAAAATATTGATTTAAATAAAAGGCTAACACTTCAGGCTATAGCTTTTTAACCAACAGTTCTGTTTCTAGCAGTCTGAAATTATAACATATTTACAGCCAAAACATTAACCTCGCTGTTAAGGTTCCAAGTGCACTTGACTGTATGTCTAACTGATCGCAGAGATGAAAACATACCCATCTTGCATATTAAATTTTACCCAAACCCTACTGATCACTTTTTTATTTCTGACATTAGAAAGCATTGAGCATTGCATTAGAGAAAAAAAAAAAAACAAAACTGTGCTTTCATTCATTTTCCAAAAAGATGCATTGTGTTCAGTTAGAGTAGGCATCGGAGGTCCGTATTGTAACAAGTTTCCCAGCCGTGGCGTCGTGCAAACAGCGGTGAACATGTTTTTTGATGCCTGCATGTATTAAATGCTTGCACTTTTGGTCTTTTAGTGCATAATGGAAAGTTGCTCATCCTGAGGTACTGAAGTTAGACCCATGCAACTAGTCCAAGGCCAATGGGTTGCTTTAGCAGTAGAAGGCAATTCCACATATTGGAGACACATGCAGTTGACTAATGAACATGTAACACAAAGGTCAGAAACCATCTGGCCAACTATCACTATAATTGATAGTTGTATCAAGTCATGCATCTTAATTTCCTGCACGGAGTTTATGTAAATAAACCATACATTTCAGCAACAATTTTAAAATTTTAAATACGTGCTGCATATATTGAAGAACTGTAGGGAGTTGTACAATGGAGTAAATAAAGTTCATGGTTTTTGATCTACGTACTGGACGTCACAATTTCCCACAATGTAACTGTGGAGCATTACAGACAGGTCAGTGGTCCTCATCATCATCTGAGTTGCTGCTATAATCATCAGCATCATCCATTGCTCCATCATCATCTTCATGTTGAAATCGTTTAGGCTCTTCAAGTCCCAAAAACCGTTTCAGCAGCTTGGCCAGCGCATCTACATCACTTCAGAAATGATATATGGGAAGCCTTTTAACTTCATATCAAAGCTTAATAACGTACTTGCAACAGTTTTGTTCATTTTTGTTCATTTAGAAATGACCTAGTACCTGCTTTCTCCATTATATGTCACTTTATATATAATATATATATTATATGTCGCAAATGTACCTATGTTATTTATGTGAACTAAATTTCATGTGGAAACAGGTATGTATCCTCTATCAAACCAGGTACGTAAAGAACTGAAAAAAGTCAATTGATTAAGCTGAATTAAATTATTCTTATCAATCACTACTTTGTTACCTTCAACAGAATTAAATTAATTTGGCATATATAGCTTGGTGCAGTTTGAATACTGAGTACACCTGTGTACACACATGCACAGAGACAGGCACATTCTTGGCAGTACTTGGGTACACCCGGGCAAATAATCACCCAGAAACACATCCAATAGGTCCGTACCTGCGTCCACCCAGAGTGGCGCTCTGTGTGAGTGGGTGTGAAATGCCTGTAGCCAGGCGTAGCACCACAAGGTAACCTTTTCCTAGGTAGCGAACCTTCTCCTCCTCAACGGTGACATCCCGCAGATATCGCAATGGCAGCACCACTGAAGGAAGAATGGAGGAAGGAGGAGATTTTAAAAAAGCCTTTATGTTTCACTCTGTTCCTGGGCAGACAACAACAAGCACCTGACTAACAGGTCAGAGCTGTGCCTTGTCAGGTACGGTAGGCAGACACTCAGATGGAAGTGGTGCTCACCTCTCTCCCGACCTTTCTTCCAAAGGGTCAATATTCTGGCATACAAACTAAACGTCTTCAGCTCTATCTGCCCACTGGATTTGTCGAACAAAGCTTCCTAAAACCATAAGAAAATCAACACATGAATCCACAGGGGGAAAAGACAGTACCACATCTGTTTCTCAAATTCTATTGCAATAACCCAGCTATCACGTTAAATACATTTAGTTACTGATTATCAGACAAGTTCAGGTGTGATGCAGTCTCCTACCTCCCAATCTTCCATGTTCTGGAGAGCCACAAAGAAACAGCCTACCACATAGAACAGCTTCCATAATATGCCATCTGAAAGTCAAAGAGGCAATTGAAATAGCACATCATACTTTGGGTTTGTTATTAAAGCATTCTGTAGCACATTGCAAATACGCAGACTTTCGAGAAGACTGCACGTTTGTTTGACAAACATGCTTTCACCTGAGCTGTAGTAGGCTGCTGCCAAACCAACCGAGGCTATACCTAGAAATACAAAAAAAAAAAAGAATAGGATATATCTGCACCACGTTCCTGTTAAATGAATGGATGTATCGCCTAAAGACAGAGTCAATGGAGCGGCAATGAAAGGCAACGTACCAACGAGCAATGACCACGAGCGAATTCCGGGGGACCTTGTAAGATGTAACAGAGAGGCTGTGTGCGTTTTCACTGTCATATACCCCATCTATAGGAAACATAGGAAATATATGTATTCATTGCTGAGTTATATGAACATGAAATAATCTCTAACGCAAACAACCTGTACGATATATTCAGTATCTAATGATTTAGGTGCGGAAAGCAGAGTAAATATAGGGTGTGATGTACTCTTTCGATTTCCCCTGATGAAAGTTACCTCTGCTGTTATCTTTCTGTCTTCTCCGCGACTTTTACAACGGATATGATAGCTTGCTGATGAGTCTAATATACCGAATATGGATATGCAGACTATGATCGATATTTGCAAAGTAATACTTGGTAAAGGCCACGTGAAGCTACCACCTTACCTTCCAGCTAACTAGTAAAACTGAACTTATTAATAATACACTTGTAATTTCTGAGTAAGATCTACATAAAGACCAGTAAATATATATAATCGCCCTTTTCAAGCCATACTCAGAAGGTCTGTACATTGTTAATACCGACATTTTTGACTATTTAACTTGCCTTTAAAAGATCCGGGACAATATTCAGATGTCAGAATATTTCTTTATGAGACTTGGGGAAAATGGGGAAGCGTGAAAAACATACTAGGCGGGTTCTACTTCCTTTCCCGAGTACTCGTATTCTAATTGGCTGATGCCGATCGTTAGCCCATCCTCCTCGGCGCGTGCCTGCAGATAGCTTTAAAATCTGAAACGCTGTAACAAGGCACTTAAATTAGAGTAATTCTTTGAATGGTATGCACGCATTATGTTGTTGTCGATTTGTTTTCCATTCACGTTACTTAACATACTGCTTAAGCCTCGGGCTGCTTTTCATCATGTACTGTTTTTTCGCGATCTAAAAGAACACAATGAGTTAAAAACAAAACGGCCCCAAAAGAACGCCAGTCTGACCGAAATGGTATGTCTGCGCATGCGCCCGGTGATGGGAAACGGGGCACAATGGAGTCTGACGGTGTGACTTTCTTTTACCGGAGACTTGTTCGTGCCGTAGCGCACTGCTGCCCGGAGTCGGTATCAGACCTTATGGGTGCTGTAGGCCCACTCACTGTAGGATAAGTTTTTCGCTGCCCCGGGTTTAGAGAGAGCCTTCAGAAAACCAAAGCGGAAAATAGTATTGCCGGTCAGCAGTTGTGCCCGCAGCTAGCTAACCGATGCTTTCCCTCACGCACACCTTCAGACAAATAGAGCAGTGACCGTTTCGTTTCTTCTTATTGTAAAACAAGTGTTTCGTCCACTAAACTTGGTGAGTGTCGTGTTTTATTCATTTCAATAAAACACTGTTTATTTCGTGTGTTATTCTACTCGCAATGCGGTACAGCGCTGTCATAGGGGTCACCTGAGGCAATGACATACAGACCACTTTCTTTTTGGCCTACAATAGTATAAGCTACTGAGAAACCAAAATTTTGTTCTTGGAAATGAAGAGCATTGTTAACGGAGTGGTATTTTAACCTCAGTAATACTTTTTCAATATAACTACCGGAGTTTTATTGAGTTGATGACAGTTAATACTCACCTCGTTGTCGACCAAATAAATATTTATGGGTTATTACTTAACTTAGGACCGTGAATTTGTAGAGTCGCCTAACTACTTGTATCCATTTGTAACTAATAACTACTCTGTTTTCTTAATCATATGACTATGAATCAGAAGGGAAGGGTATGGGTAGTTTTTCGTCCTCTTCCTGTTATTGTTTTGCATATAATTGGTTATTTATTTCTCGTACACCTCCGTTAACAGAAGTGGATTTTCTCTTTTAAATCGTCACGACAGACATTTTAATGACCTTCAGTTTATCATCCCGATAACTGTCTAGCCGTAAAATGGAGACATCCTTGGACTTGAGTTATAAACTCAGACATCCCGGCTGTGGTTTTACCAATAGCGCAGCAGAGTTTGAGATGGGGGAGAGGGGGACACAATTTAATAATTTATATACAACGACCTGTGTTTTGGGACGATGAATGAAGCCAAATTAATTAAGGGGGAGGGGGGCGTGTCCCCCTTGGTTCATACCAAACTGAAACGTTGTTCATAAAACGACTACCGTGCACCTATTATAGCCGACCTGTTTTGATAGGTTATGTGAGAAACATGTCAGAAGTTGCAATTGGCAAGCGAAAGGAAAAGTGTGAAAACTGCACGAAACAGGTGAGACTTGCATTTTCTGCTCTGACTGCTCAAAGATCTCTGCGCTTTATATCAAAGCAAGCCATTTGACTAAGTTTGCAATGTTTGGGAAAACAGATTAACAGATATTTAACTCCTCCTGGTCAGTCATATAGATTCATTAGCGGGAAAAAATGCAAGTACTTCTCTTTACATGTTGCTCTGTATAGTTTTGTTAAGTAACAGTAACATTGTTAATGGCAGTGCAGCAAGAAGCAGAGTAATGAAAACCAAGATTCCCCTCCAGAAATAACTGAGATCAATGGCGAGGTATGTGGTAGATTATTGTCATTCATATTGCTCTACAGCAGGTGTTCCCACATCCAGCCCTGGGGGGCCGGAGCCCTGCACATTTTTGGGTTTCTCCTCATTTAGCACACATAGCATTTGATTTTGCAGGGTTGTTACATTATGTGGGATAAAATTAACGTCTGTTCTGGTTGTTGAGCATTTGTGTGTCTGCCTCTTCGCGCCTCCACTCTAGGCAAATGAAGAGGACCCGAAGCAGTCGGTGTTGCTGAGTGCCTGCCTGTCCTGCGACCGCTGCGTCTCGGACGAAGAGAGCCAGCGCATCTCGCAGCAGAACCTGCAGGAGGTCTACAAGGTTCTGAGCCTCAACAAGGTGCAGAATTACGCAGTGTCATCCCACATGAATTTTGGTTACCCAAGGCACTGTCAGCTTGGACTTGTACACCCGGAAATAATGGCTGTGTCTATATAGTTACTCAAACAAGCTGTTTGGCCAGGTCCTTGGTTTATGTGCTTTTTGTGTTCCCCCCCCTCCCCCCTTCTCTGACATCAGAGGTGCGATGCCTCCAAGCACAAAGTGTTGGCAGTGTCTGTGTGCCCCCAGTCTCTTCCCTTCTTTTCCGCCAAATTCCATCTGAACATCCCACAGGCCACGCAGAAGCTCTGCGGCTTCTTGAAAAGCTTGGGTCAGTAACATGCCGAGATACGTCTGTGGGGGAATTAAATTAACAAAACAATAGGCCATGGTTGGTAGTATTAACTCCACTTTTTTGCAATGTTATTCTATATCTGTGCACTGGTGTTGTATTTAACCTAAAGGACAGTATAATTACTATGGATAATGTAGGCTTCACAATGGCTCAGCTGCTCTCTGTGTGGGTAGGAGTGCGAGCTTTCCTGCAGGTAAATGTGAGTCACCAGTTTTCCTATTTTTCTCACAGGTGTGCACTATGTCTTTGACACCACGGTGGCGGCTGGCTTCAGCATCTTGGAGAGCCAGAAGGACTTTATTCAGAGGTTCCGGCGCAGGCACCATGATAGCAATGCTCTTCCCATGTTTACCTCATCTTGTCCAGGTCAGGCTTCACTCTCATATATCCCCGTAGAATAAATGCTTTCAGACTGCCAGCACACCCAAGATATATTCTATAGGGGTTCTGTCGTTCACTCTGTTTCCTCAAACCATCCCAGATTTGCTCACCCATCTTTCTTTAGATGTTATCAGGCCTGATTTAAATGCTGAATTTAAACCGTTTCCCTGTTGAGACTGAATTTGTTCAACGTGCCGTTTTTGATTGGCTTAACTGAATTTGCTTTGAATCTGCTGTTAGTCATACAATAGGAGCATGAGACTGTGTATTACAGCTGAACACCCAGTTATCACTCCGTACTTGAGCACAATCAGCTTGAAAACAGTGCTGTTTTGTCGAAGTCCATATTTTTGTACTGAGTCTTTTTTTTTAATTGCTAATAGAATGTCCTTGTGTCTCTCTGGTTTAGATGAACTGCTTACTGAAAGCCAGACAGCCCCCAAAGCTGCTTTATAAATTAGCATAAGCACAGAGCTGCTGGAAGATAGTGCCCAGCTCAGAGATAGGGCTGGGGTCCTGAGGATCAGAGATATGCTTGGTGGGGCAGGTTCACGTCTGTCCTTTGTAAGATAGTGCCGTCACGCGGCAGGACATCTCTGCCCCTAGTTTGTGTTCCACGCTTTCATATAAAACTTCTGGTCTCATTTACTGCATACCTGTATTTTTGTGTGTGTGTGTGTGTTTTTCTCTGCAGGATGGATTCGCTATGCAGAGCGGGTCTTGGGCAGTCTGGTCACACCACTCATATGCACAGCAAAATCACCTCAGCAGATCATGGGGTCTCTTGTCAAAGACTTCTTCACACAGCAGCAGGTCTTTTATTTGGATTTCCTTTATTTATTGCAAGTCTTTGTTGTGAATTCCAATGACTGAAAACATAAGGAACAATACAAGCCATTATGTAATTTTGAAGAAGTTCCCCTTTGAACATTGAATTTCCTCTGACTGCAGCTCAAACAGTTTATAGTTTCCTTAACATATGATGTTTTCATTCATAATGCAAGGTCTTATAACCTTGTTTAAGCTCAGGGAAATTAGAGACGTTACATTGCTCATGGGATTTCTTGCCTTTCAACATGGTTGTTGAAGTTGGGTGATCTGTTGGGTGATCCTTCCTGTGAGTTTGTGTGGTCTGTGGCTTCACAACTGAACTGAACCTAGACATTTTAACCTTCACAATCACATTGTTGTGGTTGACCAGGGTAGTAGTAACAGGGCCGAAATGTGACACTCACTTGTTGGAAAGATGCCATCCTACGTGGAAAGTCACTAACCTCTTCTGTAGAATCACTCATTCTGCTACGGATGTTTGTTGTAGGAGACTGTGTGACTGCTTTGTTATAGACCTGTGTGAGTATTTTGTGTGGCTTAATTTGGAAATTCCTCTAATTAATAGGAGTATCCATATATTTTTGACCATATAGTGTGTGTATGTCCACTGACGAGCCTGTGTTATGCCATTTCAGAAGCTGTCCCCGGACAAGCTGTACCACATAGTAGTGGCCCCCTGCTTTGACAAGAAGCTGGAGGCTGTCAGAGACGAGTTCTACAGCAACCTGCTGGAGACTCAGGATGTTGACTGTGTTCTCACCTCAGGTCGGGCTCAGTGCCATATGCCTCTTTAATCAAACAAATGCTGATTGTGATATGGGTTAGGCGATATGCAAGGGATAATGTTATCGCGAAATAAGCCCCGACAGTGTGATCTAAACCCGACGTGAAGCGGAGGGTCTTGTATCACACTGAAGGGGCTTATTTCGCGATAACTACCGGCTGCCTGTACATTATCCCGCTTA
>JABFEA020000098.1:12898604-12912123 GCA_019775915.2 Cyphomyrus plagiostoma
TATATATATAGAAAAAGTCACGCAGCACATCTCTCAGCAGAAACAAAGATAAAGCTTCAGTCTCAGCCTCGCATTCCCTGTGATAGCATTGTGCATGTTTACACTGGCTGAATACATACATTTAAACAGTAAAAATACATTTAGACAATGATAGACAGTAACAGTATTATTGTACAATAACATACATTTAAAAATAAAGATTTATTATTCTTTATTTATATTAATATTAATGGTAAACCCTTAATATGTTTCATTATAATAATATTGTTGTGCCGATCTGGACGGAACGGAGACAAAGGCGCAGACGTCAGTATCAGGAAATACGGGGTTTAATTACAGGTCAGGCAGGCAAAACGCAGACAAAACAATGATCGTATAGTTCCATTATTCCTTATGGGGAAACGGGTTTAATTCGAGTTCTCAGGTACCTGTGTGTGTGTGTGCGCGCACACAGTGGTACCTCAGAACTTGAATTTAATCCATTCAGAGCTCTGGATCAAATCCTAAAAAGTTTGATTTGTGATCGAATTTTCCCCATAAGAAATCATGGAAAAGTAATTAATTGGTCCCCGGCCCTAAATAACTACACCTAAATGTTTTTTTTTTTTTTTTTAATGTTTTTTATGCAAATATTTTTTTTCAAACTGGTTGGTTTGACTTTTAAGAAATTCAAGTTCTAATCAGCTTGAGTACTGAGGTACCACTGGATACACACGCACACACACAGTTGTATAAATGGTCATGAGTTGTGCAGTTGGGTTGTTTATAAATAAATAATTACATTTGAGTGAGTGAGAAGTATCCCAGGAGAAAGTGTCACAGCTGATTCTGCTTGTTGGTATCTAACCCAACGCCCCTCACAGGTTTGTACTGCAGTGGGTGGGTGAAGCGTGGCCCTACTGGCGTGATCGCCACGACGATGAATGACAGCTTCGACACCGCCCGGTCACTACTACAGGACATGGAGGCTGGAGTGATTGACGTGTCTTCTGTAAAGCCAGGCACAAGGGCTGTCCTCTCCTCGCTGGAGAGCCAAGGTACGTTTCTCAAGCATTCTTTTCATCTTTTATTGCAGATGTATCTATCACTTGTGATTCACATTGTCTCCGGGCAATATTCAGTAAGTTTGAACTACTGTGAAACACGACACCTGTGCTAATAATCTGATCAGCTACAGGTTGCTACACGATACAGCGAGGGCCATATGCTGGAGCTCACAGTGGTTATGTTAAAGCTGTACAGGACAACCACAATAAGTGACAGGAATAGAAATATAGGACAGTTTCCAAGCAAAGAAACATGTCCTGCTGCAAGAGGGCCAAAATGCAGCCTAAAGGGACAAGTTGCGGTACGTGGCCTGACGTAGCGTGCAATTCAGTGCTAAGATTCTGAATCTGTGAGGGCACTCGCACAGCCTGTTCTACTTCTGAGTAGTGTTACCTGTATTTCTGGCAGAGATCAGACAATGTGAGTAGCAAAATATTCGTACCTGTTTGGTTTGGCCTCACCAATGGAATTTCTCTTATACTATTAAGGTAGCAGTTTGTGGTTTGGATGCCCCCATGCTTGTCAGGACACTTGTTTATTTGGGTGTCGTAACTGTGTCTATTTGCACAGGTGTGAAGTGGGTGTCTTTCTCAGACTGGGAGAAGATTGACAAAGAGGAGGTTAGAAGAGGCCAGAGAGCAGGAAGGCCCAGGGAGAAGATCTTGGATGTAGCAGAGATGCTAAGGGTGGCCCACTCTTGAGGACTCCACTCAGTTTACACATAGCTACATGTCTAGTTCATCATTCCAAGTGAAGTAATTATAGAATATTCAGTTATGAGTACCAGTGTTATGTGCAATACTGTTGAGAAGCTGATTAATAGTTTACAAATTTAGCCTCTTTTACTAATGTTGTTTTTTTTTTAAACAAAAAACTTGAAATTCACCAGATAATAAAGGTATGATTCTTTTGTATTTATAAAAAGCACTTGAAGTGTTGTTAATAATTCAGTTTATCAAAATTAACTGAGACATGAATTTTCTCATTTTACACAATTACCAAGTTACGCAAAGTGATATTTTACTGAAAGTGTGAATTGCACTGCGCAACATCTTTGTGTCAGTTATTAGGTGATTAGTAATGGCTCCCTCTTGAGGTCTCAGTCACACCTAATGCTTCAAGCCCTGTGAGTGAAGCCCTTGTGTCTCTTTCGAGTGCCTCAGTCACTTCACATCCAGTGTGGGAAAATTACCCAATATTAGCTTGAGGCAGGCCATAAACTATAAATATAGACAGACATCAATGGAAATATTTGATAGACACTGCTGGTGTGCTTCTGGTCACTATATTCTTAATGTTAGTCATTTAAATCCCTTGTACGGAGTCTGATTGGTGATTTTTGCAGTAAATGTAGTGGATGGTAAATGATTTTGCAGTTAAACGATGACAGAAAAATCCTTATGTACTTCTTCAGCTAGACAATTGTCAGTCTCTGTAGGCATATGGTACTGTGACATTCTCCTTTCACATATTTACCTCATTAGTTACTAGGCTCTTCTGGTGTGGGGCTTCCAAATCATTCCCACTATAAACATGTCAGATCAGCTTTGGTATGTTTCACTAACAAATATCTGGGACCTCTTAAACCAGCTACATTCTGATTTTTCATACAGATGAAACCCAGCACAGAAATTTCCAGGGTACTTTCCTGAAATTTCCCCTATTTCCTTCCTACCTCCAAACAATCTTCCTTAACCAAAGGGAGTGGGGGGAAAAAAACTGTTTCCGTTGAGACTTTCTCTGCAGGGATGTAAATCTCCATTTGCCCATGCCAGACCCAGCGATTAAAGAAAACTGTTTGGGCTGCTCATGGCTGAAGAGAAAGTCACTGATTGCCCATACAGAAAGCACTTACTCTAGCATTTCTTGGAAATGAGATGGAAATTTGGCTAATGATGCACGTTTCACTTTGTTATTTAACAGATGCTTGACAGAAATTTATCATTCTGCACTATGTATTGGTGCTTGGAGTCATTCACCATTATCTCATCTGAATGTGGCTGGACCAGGAAGATGATTTTGTGATGCTTGAGCTGGGTCACTGATATACTGTATGATCGCTATACCTAAATAAGGGCTTTGCCTTTGTTAACAGTAGCTGACATGTGCCCAGGTTAAAGAATCCCAACAAAGATGGCTATCATATTAAAAACAGGAACAAAAAAAAAGACATCAATATACTCGATTTTCCTGTTTGGTGACAAGACTTTTTGGTTTCTTAACTCTCCCAGTCATAATTTAAAATGCTTTAGTATCACAAAACTGATTTAGTTAGTGATCAACTGTATTTATTGCAAATAATTACACAGTATATGTAAATGCAGCACAGAAGACAAGCCTTGTCACTTATCGGATCAGTAAATGCCGTAAGTGGGAACGTGCCCCTCACGGTATCTGTCCAGGTATCGCAAGGGCTGACGATGTGGATACAGCTTCTGAGGCGGATGGTACACAGGAGGCCACACAAATTCAAACACGGGCTCTTTCATATCTGCGGAAGAACAAAGAGCATGGAAGCTCCCGCAGCTTTATCACCCTCAAGCAGCTTTTTGCCAAATCTGATCCTCAGGGACCCGCAGACAGGCCATGTTTTTGCTACCTGGAGCTGGGGGTGAGCAAAAATGTGGATAGTCCATGGGTCACTGAGGACAGGGTTGGAAACACTGCCATAAAGGGTTTGCAATACCCACAACATGCAACAGATTACTGCAATTTTCCTTCAATCCAAAAACAGTATTTTTTTAATAGCACAATTACACAATTAAATGTAAAGGACTCACTCAGAAGGCCATGGAAAGTTTGGCTGACAGTGTCGTCCCACTGGGACTGGAAGAAGGCCAGACCAGCAGGAGTCATGCTGTCCTGATGCGCCCTATAAAACTCCAGCGTCTTGAAGGTCCGCTGATTCAAATTATGGCTGTGAAAAAAATAATTTGAAGAAATCAAAATGACAACTAGTATTTTTTCCATCCATCATCCAGCCACTTAATCTAGTTCAGGGAGACACTGGGGGCCTGGAGTCTTTCCCAGGCAGTTTAAGGCACGCAGGAGTACATTATCTCCAGGCAGACATACATAATAAGGGATTGCCGGAGGAATCCAGATTAACTGTGCAGCATGGAGCCTCAACACAAAGCAGGGTGAATTCAAGCCCCCGCATTCACCAAAGGGTGGCAGGTAACGGAGCCACCCACTAAACCACTGCGACATCTTTCTGTATTTATCACTCATTTTCTCCTGTCTCTTCTAGAACCAATAAGCAGTTATGATGTTTGTGAGTTTGCAGTGCACGGTGTTTGTCCTGGGACTTACCAAGGTGCGGGTCTGCGATCCTCTTGGAATTTGATGTGGCCGTCCTGCTTGAACAGGATAAAGATGAATCTATGAAAGCCAGTGCCCTTAACAGGGAATGGGGGTAGGTACTGGCACAGCTCCTCTCCCAAATGAACTGCGTCGCCTGGAATGTTCCCCCTAAACGAGGATTATAAAGCTACCAAATCCATTTCCAGAATGAACTGTTTTAAATACATGTAATGATCCCATTTGAACTACATTTTGTTTTTCTACCGTTGCATCATAATGTGTAATACCCTCCCGAAATATAGTATGCTCCTGAGCAGTTTTCAAAACATCAAGGAAGGAAGAGGACATCTAGTAAAACCAGTAATTTAATTCCACAGAAGAAAACAACCCACAGACACTCTACTCAGAAAGACAGGCCATCTCCAGCCGTGAAAATACTCACACCAGCCAATGCACGTACTCCCCTTCATTATCATGCAGATGCTCATCTGTCAAACAGAGCATTTTACAAGTGAATTGTAGCAAATGTAGGGGACAGTAATGAGTAATGTAGGGGGGCGAGTCACAAGAAAACAGAGCCTGAAAGACCAGATTTTGGACAAAATATGCAGATATTCTGCCATATGGGCAAAACATATCTGCAGCCTAAAATCATCCCATATCCAAACTGTTATAACAGCAATAACAGCTAACAGCTGCACCCTGCCACATTAACCACCGCACTTCTTTGTTAACTGGCGTCTCAAAAGTTCGGTTACATTCTATTTGTCTACAGCAGTTGGTATTTTGATAGTCTACCCTTATATGCTGATGGGTTAAACATTAAATCAAACTGTACTTAATCTTGAGCTGCATAAACAGAAATGCTTCAAGCAGAAGTGATTAAAATGCCAAAGGTCACTTCTGTGTTATTTAGCTTCTACAGCCTCTGAAATATTTTCTTGTAGCTGGTGATTGGCGCCCTCATGTGGCGGATATTAGATTTTCTAGCCATTCATCCAGATTATAAGGGGTCTGGGAACTCATTTATAAAGGCTTTGAGTGAACAAAATTAAGAAACATTTGTATCCACATTTAAATGAAAAAGGAATTTTAAAAAGAAAAACTTCTCCTGAAGGTTTGCATATTTAGGAATAGTCCCAAGCTGTCCCACTGACGTTTTGGAGAAAACAGAAAAAGACCGACATCTAGCGTTCAGATTAAAATGTGCATCAGTTTTAGCGTCTGATGAAATGCTTGTGAATAATCATTTTCTTATATGCAATATACGACTAACATTCAGCATTTGTTTTATTGTTTTATATGAATGAATTTACATATACAAATGTATTTATTGCAAACAATTTAAGTCAGAGGTATGCATGTCTGCGGGACCTTGAGCAAGGACCTTAACCACCAGCTCCCTGGGTGTCCCAAAAGGTGGCTATCCTTTTCAGACAGCTTATTCTACAAAGAGCAAGTTGAGGGGGGCGTAAAGACAATTTCCCCACGGGGATTAATAGAGTGTTGGTTATTATTATTACTACTATTATTATACTGAAAACCATATCATGCGCGGCACCATCATCACTGCACATTGAACTCTGCCAAAGGACAAGCGCATGCAGCCAAATACAAAGGGAGTGAGTATTTACAGATCACAATTATTATTTTTCTAGCGATGATTTGTGGCTTCTCAGCCATTTCAGACTGCCAAAAGCAATTCTTGTGGTATTGTTCGTGAATGACCAACACTAAGAAATCAAGTTGTTCCTGTCCATCTTTAAGTACTGAAAACACTTGGATTTTTGGCGAAAGGAACATGCCGGCAGATCAGTGATATCCTGGCCCATACCTCGTTCCAATATTCCTCAAGTCATAGCTGATATTAACCAACTGTCAAGACAGTGTATTAAGTTTCCCTAGTGTGGATGTACAGGCAAACATCACAATGCAATTTGTAGTGATGACTGACTTTCCTAATGTGTTCGCTGCTATTGACTGTACATTGCAATAAGCACCAGGAAGCAGCTTCATTCCATCAACGTGCAACTCATCAGTGATGCCAACAGAGTTCTAACAAATGTTGAATGTTGACCTGGAACCACAAAATATGTTTTTTTTTTTTTTAAAGAAACGGCAATGTACATTATAACAATTTGTATGATGATTAATCCTTAATTAAAATTTCAGGATCGGGACAGCCCTACACATGGCTAATTTGCTATGCTAATTTAGGATAATTTCTGGATGGGAATGAGGTGGTTTTTAAAGTGCACACACCTACAATTGTTTCAACGATAAGTGGGTTTTATAAAACTTTATGATGTACACCTCAGTTTACGCAAGGTCTTATAAATCTGACTTTTACTGAGTTTTTGTGCGTACATAAATTTTCCTGCAAAGACAAATGAACGTTTTTATAAATTAGCCAAGCTGTATGTCTTTGGGCTGCAGGAGGAAACCTTTGCATCTCGGGGAGAAATGCAAACTCCACATGCAGATTGGGGGTAGAATTCAAACCCTGAACCACTGACGTGTGGCAACAGTGCAACCCCCCCCAAGCCCCCTCCCCCCATTTCAACGTGTATAGAATAAAACATTTCCCATGTCTAATTATCAAAAATGTATTTCCTAAATAATTTCAATCAGAAAAACTTGTGAATCACCACAAAAGGTAGAGTCGTCATTGTCTTACTGTCATTTTCATGACCCCCCCCCCCCACAGTAATGGGTGGGTTCTGTACCTGGGCTGGTGAGTAGCAGAGTCCACAGTGCGTCCGGATCTGACTCATAGTTCACATGAGGAGCAGCCAGTGCCTGAGGAGAAACACGTTACCATGAGTCCATGTCAAATCCCAACTGTACAAAATCACATCCTTTTACATCACACTTATCTAATACTTCTATCTAGTGATAAGGACATTTCTGGTCAATACCAATTGTTGATTATTTCAAAAGCTGACACAAATACGAATTATTTCGGTAGTTCTACTTAAAGCTTTAAGGTCACTCCACCCAAATTAATTGAAAATAAATTATTTACATTCCAAAAGTAGCACTATATTTCATAACTGTGAAACTCTGCAGTATTCTAGCAATAACTTCTGTTTCTGCACTGAATTTTCTTTTGCTATCATACTGTTGCATTACTAACAGGCTAGTGCCAATCACCAGCACTACAGCCATTTTTTTTATTGTATTTGACTTTCAGAAACTCAGCTACAATTTATGTGCACTCCATGGGATTTGAACCCACAACCTTGGTGTTGCTAGTGCATTGATGTACTTTTTAAGTTACAATAGCTAAACCTTTTTCCTTTTAATCCAACGGCGGTACCTCTGTGGGCGTCACATGATTCCCGTAATACACGTGTGTGCCGGGGCTATTGCCATAAGCGATGCGCAGCATCACTCGCGGCAGAAAGTAGGCCCCAGGGAACAGGTCGCGGTAGACGGCGTAGTGTCTTGCGACATCATGCAGATGATAGGGACCAGCGGTGCGCTCCCATTCCGCTTTCACGCGATCGAGTGGGATGGAGACTGTGGAAAAAGAGCAGCGCGATACGTTAACACCAAACAGATCACACAGGGGCACAATGTCCTCAGGATGCCTCTAGGGGACGTGTGGCACATACACGTGAGCAGGCGCGAGGCCTTCTCCAGCTCTGGGTTACGTCGATTCTCTCTCAACACCCGATTTCTCTCCTTCACCTGTTCTTTACGGGACTGACGACGGGAGGCCAGTCCGATGTTCACCAGTGGGGCATCTTCGCGTTTGGGAGAAACACGCTTACATTACTGGGTACTTTAAGGGTAGGTGCAATACAGGCAGGATGCAGGTATATCGCTTACTTTCCCAACAACACTGCGGGTTAATTTTATTACCTTCATCACGGTTTTCCTCTTTCAGATGTTGTCTGTAAGTTCTCCACCAGGTTTTCTTGTTCTTTGCCTCTTCGGCGACCTTCAGGTAGCGTGTGAAGCTGTCGTATCTTTTTCGAGCTTCGGGGTCATTCAGGTCGATGTCGTCATTGGGCATGGGACCCAGAGGCGCGGCTCGGCGCCATAATGGGCCTGTAATTTCACAGGAAACCCCACACGCAGGAATCAGAAAACACAAATGCTGTCTGAGACTATACTACCCATGTTTCGAATTTTTATCCTGGGTAGGGTCTTCAGCACTGGTCAGAGGTGTTAGGCAACAGTGTTACCCTGTGAAGTACCATGCTTCCCTGGGAGTGTAATCCACTTTGTATTAATTAATGATGGGACACTTGAAGACAAGGCTTCAATTTCAGGTGAAGCATCATTTGGTTTGTTTCATTCTCACAGAAACGTGATCAGCAACAGAACGAGGCTTGACTCTCCATAGAGACCCGCTACTGGTTCATTCACAGTTCCAGGTTATACACATTAGGGGTGTAAATCACAGTTTTCCTTGTGATATGATAGAATATCAGTTCCTTAAGCCAACAGTTCGATTTTTTTGATACCTCAGAAATTCCCACAATACGATACGATTCAACTCAGTTCGATATTGGGGACAGTCAAAATGATGAAATTTCACACAATCCTTTACATTTCAATAAATTAAAGGCAAATATAATTAGGATTTTATCATATATTATTGGTAACTGTAAACAAAAAATAGTGTAGTCAAGTATGTCCCATAAATCAAGCAAAATAAAGTGCAATAAGGTAAAAATAAAAACTTTGGATGGATGTAGGTTACGATGAATTTTTATTTTGAATCAAGTCTTCTCCAGACAAATACAAAAGTGTAGCAAAAACTATGTCCATAACTGTCATGAGCTGCTCGTATGACCCTTGTATAACTCTACGCCCCTCATTAACTTCACATGCAACCCCGACTGTTCCCAGCTGCTTCCTCTAGTCCTGTGTATTTAAGTCCAAGTCAGAGTCTGTCGCCCAGATCTGTCATTGAAGTTCTCCCAGTGTTGTGTGATGTGCGTGCAATGTTGGATTTCCATCTGCCTGCCCCGATTCCTCCTCGTTCCCTGCTCGCTCGCCCTACACTGGGATACAACAATAAGTAAAATTAAGTGCAATAAAATCAAATTAAAAAAACATTGCATGGACAGACATGTAAAATCAACATGACTGACGTCTGCGGTGAAACAAGTATGTCAGTATTCTTCTTTGACAGGTTTTTTAAAAAGAAAAATTAAATGGTCAACGTGTTCAGGAGATTGTGTGGTTTGAGCATAGTGTCCTATGTCATCTGCCATACTAAACACACGGTCTGAAAGTACGCTAGCTTGCAAGCAACTTATATATGACTGAGTTAAAGTGATCTACCTACTATAAAACATATACAGTGATACCTCAGTTCTCGAACTTCTTGCCAGTCGAACCAACCAATCCGAAAAAAAGTTACCTAGAGCTCGATCTGAATCTCAGAAGTCAAACTGTGAACACCGACCTAAGAACTTGTACGCACGGGGAAATGAGTCACGCGGCACGTCACTCAGCGGAAACAAAGGGTAACGCTTCAGTCTCAGCCTTGCATTCCCTGTGATAGCATTGTGCATGTTTACACTAGCTGAATACATACACTTAGACAGTAAAAATACATTTAGACAATGATAGACAGTAACAGTTATTATATAATAAAATACATTTAAAAGTATTTCTTATTTTAATATTAATAATAAACCATTAATACATTTAATTCTAATAATATTGTTGTGCTGAGCGGGGACAGAACGGAGACAAAGGCAAAGACATCAGGGTATTGGGGAATACGGGGTTTAATTACGGCAGGCAAAACAGAGATGCACAATACGATGCCGGACTGGGGAAACAAACTGAAACACGGATGAAGTACAGAGGACTAATAACAACAACCAGAAACAGCTGATCACATGGGGATCCCACATGAGGTTAACAAGGGGGCGTGGCACATGGAAGCAGCGGACGACTGGGGCAGGACACATTGTTTTTTTTAACTTTACACATCGTTTGGATACAATTACTTTCTTACTTTACAAATTACAGTTCTGATAAATGTGCTTTGTCGTGTTTAGTACAGTATGACGTTTCTATCCCAGGCAGTTCCAATGCGTTATCTGCTAATTCTCCCGAAAAGCACGCAAAGCAGTGAGAACTGGTTTTCAGTTAATTTACCTGGTAAAATAAAGTTTAAATAAATTACATAAATGCTCTAACAGTACATGTTAGTGGTTTATTTATTGTTAGTTACTGTAATGTTGCGCTGCTTTATTTGTTTACCGGTAATTGTCCAGTCTGTGAAGAAGGCATTCAAGTAAGAATTGCATTGTACTCGGAAACTTTGAATCCTTGGTATAAATGTATTTAATCTTTTTCCTGGCAGCTATCTATTTACACAGGGCCACTATACACAATAGTTTATTTTCTTCACTGCTACCAGTTTGGATCAGGAGTTGGTTATTGTAAAAAGTAACGCACATGCGGGTGATATTTGTATAGATTTATCCACACCCTTCTGGCAGTGCTACCATTGCAGTCAGCTCTCGCAGACTACGAAGAGTAGAAGTTGTCCTACTTGGCTGCAGTCAGTTTATACTCCACCCTAGATCTCGCTCCACGTTGCGTCAGCTGCAGACAGACCAAGTTGAACGCACCCACTGCTTCTTTAACGGGGGATGGGCAAAATTACAACGTCGTCGGTAGTTGGCTGTTGTGCCAGCGTTCATTAAAGCTCTGCTCGAAAGGCCATCGAGTTGTCTCTCTCAGCCCATTCTCTAAAATGGAGCAAACATGGTTGATCGAGTTCCATAGTCAGTGTTTATCATCGTGATCGTCCTCATTTTTTATCGATAAAAAAATCAAGATCGTTTTATCGACCAGCACTACTTACATTCATCCATCCATCTAATTTCTATACCCACTTGTCCCATGCAGGGTCAGGATCAGGAGCCTATCCTGAAAGCTATGGGTGCCAGGCCAGGAATAAGATCACCCAGGACAGGGCTCCAACCCATTGAAGGGCACACAGACCATAAACAAAAACTGCATTTGGCACTGAATTTAAATACCATTTTGAATTTCACTGAGCATTGCTAAAACTATGCTATGAGGATCAGACCTGCTTTATGCAAGGCACTGCCAGCAAGCTAAAATTCCACCGACGGCCACTAAAAACCCATAAATACAGCAATATAAAAAATGATTGAAGTGAAATTTCATCAATAACGACAACCATTATATACTGTTTCCTGTTAACTGTGGAGTTTTTCCACAATATGGCAATACATATACAGGTAATTAGAGATATCTGGATATCAGTGAGGGGGAAAGCACTAGAAATGAAAAAAGTTTAAATTAACTGAAAATGATTTGTTTCAATCCTGTAAACAGGATTGAAAAGTAAACATGTTAGTGTAAAGACAAAATAAAATACAAAGTACAGACCCGGGCTATAAATTCTTGGCCCAAGCTGGGTAGATAGATGAACATTGGGATAAAATATTAGCTCAAAGTGTTTAAAACTTGGCATTAATTTAACTGTTGAAGGGCAACATCATGGCGCTGTTGCCTCACACCTCCTGGGTTGGAGGTTCAGATCAGCTCCGGGTTGTGGAGTTTGTGTCTGTGTCATGTCGGTTTCCTGTCACAGTCAGTCTAATAATATGTAGTTTGGCTAACTGGTGTCTTAAAATCACCAACTGTGTGCATGTGTGCCCTGGGATAAACTGGCATCCCATCCAGGGCATACCACAGCCTTGTGCCCTATGGAACAGTCTTCAACCCTCCCTCCTGTGAACTTGACCAGGATAAATTATCATACGACAGATGCATGCATAGCTTATTCAAAGTACTGCTCAGATTTATTTGGTTTAAAACGTTATAGTAAAGACTAAAATTAGAGATCAGAGAAGCAAGAAATCAAAGTTAAATGATGGCATACAGTATCTACAGTAATGGCATCTGAGTGCAGACCGACACAACATTAACAATTATTCCTACAGTAAAATAATATTCAACATCTCTTGACCTCAGCGAACATTTCTGATAAAACTTTTAAAGTAATAGATGGACTTACCGTTACAATAACAGATTAAGCACTAAACTTAGGGTATATATAGCTTCCCTTAATTCGTGTACATGTTTAATGGTTGTGGCTACGAGTCAACGTGGATGGACAGAATAGACGAGTTAGACTGTTTTGAGGCATCACAAATGCAAAACTCTGTTCACTTACATACATCTGCGTAAATAACGAGTATATCTCACAAAGAAGATACAAGACTACATTACAACAATGCAAGACCAAATGTAAGGTAAATTAGACCGATTTTAAGTACTGAAGAAGCGTTACGTGCATCACCGCAAAGACGTATAGCTGTCAATACAGCCTATTACAGGATAGCCTGCACGTAACGTAGGATTTCGTTTAAAAATTAAATTGATACATACCGGCGGTCCCAAAGCCCTTCACGTTACTGACCGCAACGTCGGTCGGTGACCGCAGTGCAGCCCTACACAACGTGCGCCACGCCATTTTCCCAGCCAGCGTGACGAAAGAGTGATATAACCTGCGGTCACATGACTATGTGCGCAGTGACGTTTCCGGGTACCGTACGTCATCCGCACAGGCATCAGGTTGCCACTCATTCTGACAATATACAATTCTGAGGAGGACAAACCCCGATAAATACAGTTTTTACGCCTCAAGTAAAATTCAGGATAAGAAGCCATTTCTGAATAATAAGGTAGGTATTCTTTTTCGAGAAAGATCGGTACTTGATTTCACGGATATTTTTATTGAAGAATAGATGCATGTATGATGACTGTAATGCACTGTATATGGAAGTCAGTGCAAATTTCATTCATGTAGATAGATGTCATTCGTAGGCTTATGTGAATGAATATGCAACTAAATGTTTTCGTCGTTATTATCGGTCTGTTTAGTGACTTGTCAGTTCTATTATTAACAAAAGATGGTGCCTATACAGTTTGGTGCATATATAGTCTATCCAGTCTTTCAGTTACTAAGGCTGAAGCTTGTTTTAGAAATAGTCATTTGAGTTCCATACATCTTAAAAATACAGTGCATGCGTACATCTATTTAACATTATCTGCGTAATTACAAATATATATTACTACAATTATACACTCACCTAAAGGATTATTAGGAACACCATACTAATACGGTGTTTGACCCCCTTTCGCCTTCAGAACT
>JABFEA020000098.1:12914039-12938369 GCA_019775915.2 Cyphomyrus plagiostoma
ACAATAAACGTCCGTTTGCCCTCACTCCTGTCTGGACCTCGCTCCTTCGCCGCCCTGCACAGCCCACGGACACAACAGGGCCGGGAACCAATTAATTGGTTTTCCATTATTTCTCATGGGGAAAATTCGATCAGATCCCGAACTTTTTACGATTCAGTCCAGAGTTCTGAATGGATTAAGTTCGCGTTCCGAAGTACCACTGTATATGTAAATAATAAATATTCCTAATTCATACATGAATCCAGTCCTCCAGGTAGACAGACAGACAGATGATTCCTGCCTTTACTTTTTTATTCATGTGAAACTGAAAACGGAATGCAGAAGGAAATAATGAACTGGGACTGAGAGGTCACTGATGACATTGGTGACAGTGGCACACCGCAGACGGTACGTACGAGTGAGAGATGGCACGGGATTTACTCACATGTGGCAGGTAGACGTGAGGAGGAGGGGCGGCACAGCTTGCACTGGCTGCTGCCTCTGCTGCCTTGGCTTCCGCTGAGAGAGAGAGAGACAGACTGTGTGTGTGTGTATGTGCTAAGGAGCACACTGGCCTTAACCTGAGCTAGCTGAGCCCACAACTGTATCTCATACCTGCTGGAGTGTTGGGAATATCAGGATCAAAAGGGGCTGGGGCCTGTGGTCCAGAGTAAGGTGGGGGAGGCATGTAGGCTGCAGCACTGTTCAAAGTAGATGGCCCAGGGTAGAATGCTCCTGCTAATGGCAAACAAATGAAAACAGGCAATACAGACACAATGTGATGACATCATTCCCTGGAAGCACGACTACAGACAAACCGAAAAGCAGTCAGGTACCCTGAGGTGGAGGTCCTGGGTAAGAGTAGCCGGGAGGAGGTTCAGCTGGGTACATCCCGTTAGCAGGAGGTGGCGGGTATGCAAATGCTCCATTGGCCATATAAGAGCATCCAAACGCCCCAGTCACTGGCTGGCCTCTAGAAGCTGGAGAGGACACAACGAGGGCTGCTTCATCACATTCATTATACGGTACCAGTCAAAAGTCTGGACACACCGTGTATATTTGGGAGCAAGCGGGGCGATGAGCACGGTGGGCAGTGCGAGTGTGTGTTGTTGGGAAACAGTTCTGGGTTCAATCACCAAGTGGCATTTATTACACCCGTACCACTCCAACCACATGCACTCGCCCACTGTCCCCATCGCCCCACTTACTCCCAATACACACGGTGGGTGCACGCACACATACACACGCTACGTACAAAGATAAGCATTAAACACTACACATGACATAACACACGACACATTAACAACGACACAAGCTACTACCAAGAACCATTTACAGAGCTGGCATCAGTCCAAAATGCCACGCTGCCCACTGGTACCTCTGCGCTACACTGTGCATTCTTCATTGCCTCAAGGCCTTTTACTATAAGCTGAATAACATAACTAAAATAGAAACATGCACTAAAAGCAGGTGTGTCTAGACTTCTGACTGGTATTGTATTACACACCCAGCTTTATTTCTGCCTCTTGGCCAGTAAGCAGACTGCAATGTTTCCAACAAAAAGTTATTTTGTATCTTATATTCATTGTTTTATAGCTAATGTTTTGAAGAATTTCTCCATGAGTGTACTGATAAAAACAAAATGTTTATATAAGGCATGACATTTATTTGATTGGGTTTTGCTTTCTTTAATCAGGGCATCTAAATCTTTGAAAACTGACAAAGGGCCAAGTGAGATTTATCACCAAGCAGGCAGCCATTTTTCAGCAATCGCAGCTGAATTTCCCACCTTGTGCTGCAACCTGAAGCATGTACTGGCCAAACTCAATGGCGCCTCCAGCATTGAAAACCAGCTTGAAGGTCGCAGATCCCTCCCAGCCTCCTGAAAAATGACCATCCCATAAATTACAAAAAAAAAACAATAACTGATTGAAAGCGGAATGGCCGAAACCCTGCAGCGACGTACCGCCGGGCTCTGCGCTCACTGTGCCTTTGATGTAGTTGGCTCCAAGCACAGGCTGCTTTACCTCACAGTTCTTCATCAAATAGAAAGGCATCATAAAGGACTGAAGTGCATCCCGTCCCTTTGCCAGGAATATCACCTGCATTGACAATACGAGACACGGTTACGTATCTGCTTAACTCATGACAGATACTGGGGTATATGCCATTCTTTTTTTTTTTTTTTTACTTGAAAGTTTCAGTTTATTAAATATTCAGAACATGGATTTGCAACACAACATTTACCTATTTATAATATAGGAAACTTTGTGAGATAGATTCTCTTGGGACTTAACCTGTAAACTCTTGTTCCTGAACTAGCACAGCATGCTACTCTGAGTTCCTCTTACAGACTATATTTAAATCCTTTACTTCCTTGCGATACCAAGTACTTGCACTTGTTATTTGTCTACTCTTAAGGTGTCCACCTCTCAAACCTCTCTCCTACCCGGTATGGGGTCAGGTAGACACCGCCCTTCTTGCTCTTCCTGAAGGCCTCAGGGAGGGTTTCTGTATCACTGAAGACAAGTTCCACATTCTCATATGTCATCAAGACACTGCAGGAACATGAACAGTGAAAGGACAGTGAGAATAGCACTGTTGTATGCTGAGATTTAAAAAGAGGATGTATTCAAAACATTCTTTCAATACACACTTGAATATTTCTGATAACTCTTTGTTTAGATGCTTTTATTCAGACAAGCTTACAGTTATTTGAGGTCAAATCCAAATTTACAGCTAGATATTTAAAACCATTGAGAATGTCTTCAAAGGGGCAGACATACCACAAGACACGTATAGGGACCTGCCTTGGGCGCCCGAATACGGGCCCCGTTAAGACAGAATTTCCAGAAGTTACATTTATGGATATAACATAATATGATCGTTTACGTTATAGCAACATATGTTTTATTTGCAATTTTAGCTACAGTTTTCTGTATAGACAAAGTTGCCCCATGTTGCGGCTATAATGGACTATTCCTATTTCGATACTCCACGCCTCAACTTTTTTCCGCGGTGGAGTCTTGCGGTACCGGTTGTTCCGCTGCAAAATTGTGGAATGACGTGGGGATCACAATTAAATGGACTTGTAATCAACACTAATCTTACCTCAGGGGCGGAGTAAAGCATAGAATATCCTCGGCTATAGCTATAGGTTGATGAGCTATAGCCGAGGACCACGACAAAAGAGGAAACGGTTAGACAACTTAAACTTGGCCGATCGATCCGGCGGCATAATACCCCCATCCTGCTGATCGGCTAATTTTACCGACAATACTTCCGCTCTCACCCTGAAAAGGTAAGTTTTACCGCTGACACCACGCTATTTGGTTAGCAGATTATTTATGTTCCATCGTTTTTAACTCCCTGCCATTTCTTTTAGACTTCAAAAATGGTGCTCTTAGGGAGGGAGGGGCCCAGCCGTGTCAGCCCAGGGCCCCAAGAAAAGTTAATCTGCTCCCATGCCTTCAAGTACCACACAGTGACTCATTAGAATATACGAGTAAGCCACCTAACTACCTACAAGTCAGAAACCGAAGTTAAGTAGATGATGATTTAAAGACAGGGCATTACGTAGTATTTGAAAATTCAAAAGGTTCACCACAGAGAAAAGGGACTAGCCTGGTGCAGATCTCACGTTAGTCGAGTTAAATGTGATCTGAAACAAGCCAAGAATTTTGATAAACTGTATGTACTTTTAGAAACATCTACAGCAACAACACTGCAGAGGCCCACCTGTTTACGTATTTAAAAGAGCATGATATGTGTAAACATAGTGCAACGTGTACAGCCAATAGTATAATATTTAGCTGAAAATAGAGCAGGTAATATCTGATTATTTAACCAGAAACCAGGAATTGGTTTTTAACGTCTAAAAATAGCACCAAATAAACGCACTTTCATAAATCAATTCCTTACATTATGAAGGCACAAAATTGTGTAGTCCTATTAAAAGACAACCACAAACAGACATTTTATTCGCCAATTAACTATTTCAACATTGAGAAAATGTTTAAAAGAATGGGATCACAATTCATAGATTGTACAGGAACGTTTTGCATATTAATATTAGCCGTTTAGCTGTCGGGATGAGAGGATGTAGTTGAGACCCTGTTAAGAAGCCAATCGATTAGCAGGCTACCTTTCGCTGTTGTTGATGATGACACCGCCTGATTCCGAGCAGTTTTTGTTGAGAGCCATGTTAGTGAGGGTAACCGGCTGTTCGCGGCGATCTGGCGAAAGCGTCACTGAGCGGCCCGGATCGCTCAGGCTGCAGCGCTGCTCCGCTGCCCACGTAACCGGCCAGCAGAAGCACCTGCACTTCCGGCTCGCGCGACGCCTGCGCGTGCGTCTCCAAGATATTCTCACTAGCGGGCGGGCATACTAATTTCGCTTTTCTTAAGGTTTGACCGCTTTCTTTATTTTAGGATTTATTTGAATGTTGCTTTTCTATTGAGCGTGTTTTTAATTTTTTTGTTCATTAAAACCGATATAAGGACAGTTAAAACAAACAAAAAACTGCATTCAATTCTGAATCTTATTTCATTTTATTTAAAGATGACTGGAATATACCAGAAGGCATGGCGGCTCAGTTGATAGTATGTCTGTTTTCCCTGTGTTTTGCGGATTCCCTCCTACGGTCCAAAGACTAAGTATTTAAATTATTTCTTTGAGCATATTTGTGCCTTATGACGGGACCGGCACCCTGCCCTGGATGTACCCCTGCCTTGTGCCTGGTGCTGCCAGGACGAGGCTCCGATGCCCCCTGCAGCCCTGTTCTAGGCAAGCGCTTGGAAGGTGAATGGATGAAGAACTATTCGACAACTTTCACAACTTAAATCATATGCAGACGTGCTGTATGCGTTGTTAAAGTCACAAATGCTATGTACAAACATCTTAATCGTTTTAATGCAGTACTTATTATAGCCTCACAAATATGAAAATTGTTGAATTATCTTTCCTAGAAACAAACAATGAATAAAAATGGCTGAATTATTTGTATTAATTTTATTTTGTGTTTGAAGTCTTGGTGGATATGCATTCACGATCAAAGAAGAACCTACAGGCCTATTCTCTGGGGCTGAGTGGGTGTGTTGCAGGAGCTCGTCTCATCTTTGCGCTGCTTCTCCTGGTCAGGGGTTGCGATGGCGGCATGCGCAGCAAGTCAGACACAGTCTCTATTTCAATGGCTGCAGATTTAAGATCAGATGTTCCCAAGCAGACAAGAGCCATGTGTCAAAAACAGTGCCACTTAATCCTTTCCTTTGTGCAAACTCTATTTGCATGCTGTTAAGTTTTCCTTTGTTGGTATTTGTCCTGTGCCCTTTTTCTTTTTGCTGTAACAAGTTATTGCACAATGCACATTCTCCTTAGTGTGGATGCCGCAAGGGTTTATGAACTAGAACTAGAATTTAAGATTGTTGTAAATATTTTGGAGGGGTAGTACCTGAAATTCAGTATATACAGTAGGAGGAAAAAAAGGCACAGAGAACAGAAAAAGTCACAGAAGGAAATTGTATGAAGTTTCTCTGATTTAAATGGTGATCCAAAACAACATAAGGTTAAAAGTGTTTGAGTGGGAACGTAATAGTGAAACAGAGAGAGCGCGAGAGCAAAATAGAGAGAGATGTTGTTAAAAAGGCAGATGTAGAAACCGTCGCAGTTACAACCTCCAACAGGAAGCAGTGACTTCCTGCTGCTGTGCAAGTGGCCTGAAATGCAGTGGTAGGTTTACTCATAGCCACTTAGACCATCATAGTGAATCAAGACTACTGCCCTGTACCATACAGAGTCCGAGTTGACTGGAGGAACAATGGTACCAGCCCAACATGGGCTCAGCACAGCATCAGGGGACACCCTGTCTCTGCCACAGGAACAGGCAAGTGTTTGTCTTTCTGTCCAGTTCTGATATTTCTGTTGCCCTGAAGTTGCATGAAAAAATAGGTGTGTTGCTGAACATTGAAAATTACACACTTTAGAAGCTCAATTGGAGTTATTAGCCAGAGGAAGAGAGATTTTTACTTTCTTCTTTTATGTGTATGCTTTTGACTTGGGTCTGAATCAACATGTTTACTACGTGATATCAGAATGTAGTGGGGTGTTTGTGACGTTTACACTACCCATTTGCTTTTTCGCATTAATTGGACTGGAATTTGGTATACAGTATAGTTACTTATGTATCACATGAAATTTCATTCATCCCTCTGAAATGAAAATAGATTCCAGGTTAACTTCTTGCTTTTCATGAGTCAGTTTTAAGGACTTGGATTTTATCAGAATGCCTGGAAAGTCTGAGGTGGCAAAGCTGAGTGTCTTGTGGATCAGCCAGTCCGGATGCGCTCGACTCAATGTGTTAGATGGTGAAGAATGCACCTTGAATCGTTTTTGTCCCTGAGCCTTTTACAGTATCCACCATCAGGAAGCTCATTCCAGAAGTCTGTCATTTAAGTGTCTCTACAAATTTGCATGCCTGTGTTCCTCAGTCCAATTCAGATATTTTCGTTATGAGAATTTTACATTCTTTTTTGACATGAAAGGCAAATCTGGTGTGCTAGTGTGTGTGTATATAATGACACTTGGATGTCTAATGCTCTAGTTGGTATATTTATTTGTCATTTCTTCTTATACGTCTTGCAGTTCCCACAGACAGCGTCACAGTACAACAGGCATTCACAGCACCGGCTGAGACAGGTAGTGTCTGAAGAATTTTTTGTTCTTTTAAAATATTTTAAAACGCTGCTATTTTGCAGGAGACTAACTGCCAGTCCTTGCCTCTTGTTCTCCTGCCTGCTCACTAGGTCTCCCCTGGTCAAGTAAGGAAGCTAGGAGTAACCAGGAAGCTTAGGGAGAGGAGGAGAGTGAGTGCCTTTTGCCATTATGCAGGGCTATGCTTGCAAAAGCCCTTTCATCAGTGATAGGTTGCTATCTCTGGCTGTCTTTGACGCTGTGGAGAGTTATTTCTGGATTATGAGATGCATGCTGGTGTGGGTCTGTTTGCCGCACAGGACTTAAAGGAAGAGGAGAATCCAGAGGAAGAACGGAGGAGACACAAGGAGCAGGAGGTAAGCACAAGCCCAGACCATGTGACTTCTGAGGTCTTATCATAAAATTATGATTGGCCCTCCGTATCTGTGGGGGATTGGTTGCAGGACCCCCTTCAGATAGCAAAATTCAGGTGTGTTGAAGTTCCTTATATAAAATGGTGCCATATTTGCACGTAACATACACACATCCTCCCATATACTTCAAGTATCTCAAGATTACTTATAATACCTGATATAATGTAAATGCTATGGAAATGGTTATACTCTATTGTTAAGGGAACAATGACAAGAAATAAGTCTTTTTATGTTCAGTGTAGACCCAACTATCATACTCCATCTGGGAAGTTGTAATTAGAAACAGAGAATATAAATAGATTCTCTCTCTCTCACACACACACACACACACACACACACACACACACACACACGTGCAACACAATGTTAACACTCACCAACATCCAAAACTACACTATCAGTTCATTTACCTGGATTCCTCATAATGGTTGGTATGAAGTAAATTCAAGTTTTGCTTCTCAGAACTAAATGGAGTTTTTATTTTTTAAAGAATATTTCCGATCCATGGTTGTTTGACTCTGTAGAGGTGGATGCCACAGATACGGAAGGCTAACTGTAATTCAAAACTGGAGTATTAAACTGTTAGGCTTTTCTGACGTACAGTGACAAATTTCTGATTAGGAAAAAGGATTTGATATTACACACATATCAGTACACTACATGGACAAAAGTAAGGGGACACACCTCTTAATCATTTAATTCAGGTGTTTCATTCAGACCCAGTGCCACAGGTGTATAAAATCAAGCACCTAGCCATGCAGTCAGGTTTGCAAACAATTGTGAAGGAACGGGTCATTCTGAAGACCTCAGTGAATTCAAGCATGGTGCTGTCATAGGATGCCACCTTTGCAATAAGTCAGGATGTGAAACTTCTTCCCTTGATATTCCATGGTCAACTGTAAGTGGTATTATTGCAAATTGGAAGCATTTATGAACAACAAACTCTGCTACGAAGTGACAGACCATGTAGAATAACAGAGCGGGCTTACAGAGTGCTGAGATGAATAGTGCGTAAAAATCACCAGTACTCTGATGATTTAATAACTACAGAGTTCCAAAATTCCTCTGGCATTAACCCCAGTGTAAAAACTGTACACCAGCACCATAATGGAATGGGCTTCCGTGGCGGAACAGCTGCATGCAAGCCTTACATCAAATGCAATGCCAAGCGTTGGATGAGGTTGTGTAAAGCATGCCGCCATTGGAATCTAGAACAGTGGGAATGTGTTCTGTGATGTGACGAGTCACTTTTCTCTGTCTGGCAGTCTGATGGATGAGTCTAGGTTTGGCGGATGCCGGGAGAATGTTAGCTACCTGACTCATTGTGCCAAATGTAAAGTTTGGTGGAGCAGGGATAGTGGTATGGGGTTGTTTTTCTAGGGTTGGGCTAGGCCCCTTAGTTCCAGTGAAGCAAACTAATGCTTCAGCATACCAAGACATGTTGGACAATTCTATGCTTCCAACTTTGTGGAATAGGAAGGACCTTTTCTGTTCCAGCATGACTGTCCTCCAGTGCACAAATCAAGGTCCATAAAGACATGGTTGGGTGAGTTTGGTGCGGAAGAACTTGACTGGTTCACGCAGAACCCTGACCTCGACCCCATTGAACACGTTTGGGATGAACATGTCCAACATCAGTGCCTGACCTTACAAACGGTCTTCTGGATGAATGGGCAAAAATTCTCACAGACACACTCCGAAATCTTGTGGAAAGCCTTCCCAGAAGAGTGGCAGGTGTTATAGCTGCAAAGGGGGAACCAACTCCATATTGATGCCTATGGATATCATAAAAGTTTTTGTAGGTGTTAATGGCCAAGTGTCCCAATATTTTTGTCCATATGGTGTATATACATGCTACACATATATAAAGATGAAATATAATTATATTTAATATGGTTTGCTATATTTGGATTGTGTACATACGTAATGATGGATTGTTCAAAATCCTAGAGTGAAAAAGAAAAGCACTAAATTACTAAACGTACTGGAATTTCATGTAACTGCAATTCGTCTGGACTTGAAAAGTGACAGACCAGAATGCAGAACTAATGCAGAACTAACCAAATAAAAACACATTCATCAAGTGGCAGAAAATGTGTTGCCATCTGACTTGTTCTCTGTGTTCTCACTTGGACTTCGTTTTATCATCCTTCTCAGTTAAAACCTCTGTATAAAGAGCTGCTCTACACCATAGTTCACAGGCTGGGAAAAACATCTATCAAGGAGCAGTATGATGATCTTCAGCTCCAACGCTATATAATGGAGGTGAGCATTTAAAGCAATGCGAAAGCCAAGTAGGATTCCTTGCCACACAAAGTGGGGGCATTAAGTTGCAGGGGGGAGGATTACCTGATTTTCTCCACCTGCCCATAGTTCTCAAAATATTCGTTTCATTTTTTTTAACCAGAAATCAATGATTTTTTTTAACTCTGAGAAATGATTGAGCTGGCTTTATATATGAAGTCATACACATTGGGTTAATACAACATCTGTGCATGTTTCAACACTGTGCATTATGGACAAATCTTTCTCTGTTCCAAGGCCTTGAACATGACAGAGGATGAACACAAGAGCCTTTTAGACAGTGTACAAGCAATGCAGGTGAGGACATGCACTCTGTAAATGACTAGCAAACCTGCCAACGATGCTTATTTTCTTAATATCGTATACTGTGGAGAAATGGTAAACAGTTTTGCATATTCTGATATACAGCATCCAGCTTACTGTCTGATGGTCACTGTGAAGGAAGCTAAAGGCGTTTTGGGAAAAGACATCAGTGGTATGTCATGTATGCACGCAAGTGGGGTCTTTCCTAACCAATGGTACTGCAAGGTTTTATTGGGAGTAACGTTGAATCAAAATCATCTACAGTGGGCTAGATTAATGGGCATTGTGAATTGTAGTCTGGTTGCACCCAGTTGAGTCTAATGAAGTAACTAGTGAGAAGTGGATTAAACTTGTCAATGAGTAGTAACATTTGTGGATTTCAAGCCTTGGCCCTACACTGTTGTAAATCATTAGCACGGTCGTTTCTGGTCATTCTGTCGGGCAGGTCTCAGTGACCCTTACTGTCTGCTGACCATCTTACACAAGGAGAAGGAGGAGAACAAAAAGAGCTCACAGGCAAAGTCTTCGAAAGTTGTGCTGAAGGACAAAATGCCATCAAAGAACTTGTACCAAACAGACGTCAAAACGCAGACGCTTAACCCCATCTGGAATCAAACATTCGTAATGTGTGGGCCTGAAATGAACAGTTTTTATTTTCTCTTTGGTCTTCATTTCATTTCATATGAACTTTTCTGTGATCCTGTCCTTAATGATAGTTTCTACATGTTATTTGAGGAAGCAGAACTGTTCATTATTGGATAATTTAATGTTGGATTATATAATCAATTATGGATTATTATTAGTCTTAGATACAGTTACTCCATACTTTAGCGTCTAGAGAAGTGACTTTTTTATTTCTTGTTTGTTCATTTACTGTATGCTGTCATCGTTTTCACATAGTATGTGGAGATTCACTTTAATTTTGTGCTTATATATAGTTTGCTGTTTTGTGTACTTGAAAATGTGCTGATTACCTTTTCTCTGGTTCTGGCAGGGAACTGGATCACCCTGAAGATGCAAGTTTATACTTGGAGATGTTGTAAGTCTGCTGTGCCTGGCAAAGGGTTTCTCACCTTTCAGTTTGCCCATGTGATATGCTGCTGTCCATTCTCTTTCTAATATCCCACACATAGGTTTATTCTGTATTTCGTGTCCTGTTCCCTTCATCCTCTGTACTGGAGAGAGTCGGTTTGTCCACAATACTAAGGGCTGCACCGTCCTGTGTCAGCTGGTAAAGGAACTTCAGCTTTCATTCTGTGTGGGTTAGGAAATACAGAGAAACAGACATATTTCACAGACATCTTCTTTCTCTGCATCTTTTCCCCATTTCATTTGGGGAGTCAAATGCCTCTTTCCCAGTCAGACCCTTTTCCTTTAAGTCCTTCTTTACGCAATAAGTCCATATCTTTCAGTTATCTTTGTTTCTATGTCTTTCAGTGATAAAGATGAGGAGATCACCCTAGGACGAAAGCTAGAGGAGATACGATCCAACTTTCATGGAATTAAGAGGTTTTCTTGCTCTTTGTACTTCCTTAAGAAATTCAGACGCGCATGATTTTATGCTTGGTTTACACTGTATTGATATAATTGCTAAATAATGTGCCCATTTTGATTCAATGCTCTCATGAATTAAAAATTCTAGTTATATTGCCTTTCCATCAGACCTGTTCATCGATTGAACTCCCTCCTTTTCAGAATGATCAAAGACGCCAAGAAGGAGAAAGGCCAGGATGATTTCCTGGGAAACATCGTGCTGAAGCTGAAGGTGCTGTAGAATGTGAACATTGCAGATTTACGACACTGTTGCGCATTATGCAGCAGGACACATACTCATAACCGCAACGATCTGTTCTGTTCTGCTTAAGCTTCAAAGATAAGTAATTGAGATGATTATACTTTTTGTTCTCTCATGTTTACTTCTCCTTTTAGGTGATTCAGCTGAGTACTTTTTGAAATGATCTTCTGTGTAATTCTTTTGTGTAATTCCTTATAATATATTCGGCATCTTGTTCATGCGATGTTCGTGCAGGACCTGCATTGCACAGCGGACTGCTGGTATATTCTTGAGCCACGGACTGAGACCTACCCTGACAGAGGAAAATGTCACCTGCAGCTGAAGTTCATCCACAGGGAGGTCAGCAATCTTCAGTTTCAGAGCACCGTTACTAGAATTGCACAGCTAGATTTGCAACATGTCAGTGTGACATTGTGTAAGCCTCATACGGTTTGACTGAGAAGTTTTGTCATTGCCAGAGGGCCAGCGCGCTGAGCACCGGTCGCAGTGCGTACATGAACTACTGTGGCATCTTGCAGCAGTTTGTACATTCCCACATCTCAAAGCAGCAGGTATGACGCTGCAGCTCTCGCTCTGGATATCTGTCCATGAGGTCACCTCAGCTGTGGTTGGCTAAGTGTCACAAGCTGTTAATCTCTCTTCAGCAGAGCAGCGGCCCTTGGAAAGGGGAACTGTGTGGACAAGGCCAGACTCTGCTAGAGCTCTACGCCACACAGAATGACCTTTCACCCTTCCTGCAAGATCTGGCGTGAGTTCTGCGTGTGATCATTTGTAGAGAGCAGCTTAGTTCCAGTGTGCAGATTGATGGTAGTGTGATTGCATCTGCCTTTGCAGGAAGTGGGTAGCTTACAGCAAACTGTATCAGAGTCTAGAGGTGGATCCCACAGTTTTGTTCAAGCAGCTTACTAGCATCGAATACCACTGGGATCAGCAGGAGTTGCCATATCAACAGGTCAGTTAATACATAAATAAAATCTACACTAAACTAAATACTGTTAACATCTGAATACTGTTTACATGTGCTGTACAGCTGCTTTTGAGCATGCACTGTACTTCCATGCACTAATTTCCCAGTGAAGCATGCCTGTTTCGTTGTTTGTCTAATGTGGATTGTTTTATGTTTATGTTAAATGGTAAATATAGGTTGAAGTCTTTCTACTCTCTCTTCTCCCCTAAAATTGTTAATAATTGAACAGGAATTGTTTGCATAATGTGAATAATTCCATAACTCCGAGATAACAATAACACTGGTATACAGTGATTTTGGTGTCAACAACGTCTGAATGGTTTTATATTAAGTTTATGGTGCTGATTAAGTATATGACTTTGGTTTTGCCAGATTGGCTGTAGTGTCTGAGATATTTAATAGGTGATTAATTAATGAACACAACACATTTGAAAAGCATTCAGAATTGCAAGAATAATTTTATTTGTTACAACTAGTAAGTAAACAGTCTAACATCATACAAAAAAAAAATAAAAATATCTAGCAGTGACAGGAAAAAGTTATGTATGATTTTATTAATTAATACAATATTTATTAGTTATCGTTATTAATGTCAATGCTTCAAAAATGCTGTTTATGCGATTTCCTTTTATATGTGTCATCAGGACAATCACGTTGGAGACTCCAACAGTAGTCTGCCATCATGTGTATGCCTTGATATCTCTCCTCTGTAGCCTTCATATCCTGGTGGAAACTCTCGCCTTGTTCCTCGCTGAAGTCTCCAAGGTTATCTGGAAATCTGTTTAAATGGCTATGGCGTGCATTTTTTTATGCTCATTTTAACTCCCAAATTTCTGAGGTTAGCAAGGATATCTTGCAACAGTTTTTCATAATTGTCTGCTCTGTGGTTACCCAAGTAGTTCTTCACAATAGAGACAAAACTCTTCCAGGCCGAAGCCTCAGTATCATTCATGCATTTAGTAAAATTGTAATAGTTCATCACGAATCTTAGGACTATCAAGTCATAATTTTTACATGTATTTATATACTTAAGACAGAACTTTTTCGGTATAAACCAAGACTGGGTTGACAAACCTATACTGTAGCTGACTTCTTTCCTCTGCAAATTTACAGTTGATTTCTGGCTTAAAAAGTTGCTTTTACAGCATTGCAGGCCTACAAATTGAAATACAGAATAACAATATGGGATATTTCATTACCTAAGACACTGTTAAAGAGTCAAAAGACAGACCAAATGCTATTGCATTTGTTATCACACACAAGTCGCATTGGGGGAATGCATTATTTTCATGGATGTCCATTATCTCAAAGGCTAGAACCATTTCAGAAAGAGTAATGGGATCTTTTTAATTCAGCACCCTCAAAATACCCTAAATCCATTCAAAAAACCATGGTGCCTTGTAGACCTGTGTAATGCTTTACTTGACTTTAAATATTCCGTGTATCAGTTATGACAATAAGTTGTGTGATTGTTTTTATGTTTAGAAACAGGAACTTGGAGACTCTCTGCATGGCTTCCTGCAGTACGGTCTGTGTCTGGTTTCCAAGTACAGAGACATCATCCCCCCGAACCCCAAAGATACCCCTCGTCTTCAGACGTTGCTCAGGTACCCTGGCATAAACTGCATGAGCAATGATTTGGATGCAACACAGCAGAAATATCACTTTTTTCTATTTGCAGTAAAGTGCAATGCGCATATTTGATGTTATATATTTTTTTGTGATAGAGTTCTAGTTCAGATTTGCAAGACGAGGGCCTTTCAGAAGTTGAATCCTGCTCATTTTGACCTGCATGAGGAAGTCATTGACGCTGTGCAGGTGAATGTGTCTCTATGGCATTGCTATCTTGATTACTATCCCATACAAGAAGGTAAAATGCAAAGATAAATCCATTTCAATGATAGTAATTGCAATGATTTTTGGGGAAAAAATGCTTTTAATATATATTATTGAAATAACTAACCATCCCTTTGGATTGGCAATGAAGAGAAAAGGTCAGAAGGTGATTGGTGTTGTGTTTGAAATATCTGTTGAAATTACAAGTGTATCTTTGAGTTACAGGTGGGCACACAGGAATGGTTCAACATTAAGAAGGGTCTTCACCAGCCTATGACAAAAGTAATTTTCAAATGAGCATTCTTATTTCGTTCTTTCTGTTATCTTTCCTTATCAAATTCTGGAGCTCTATTCATCCATGTAGCAGTTGCTAGGTTTTCACAGTCTCGTTCTCTTTTTTGTGGTTGCGCTTTTTGTTTATTTCCTATTTTCTAAATCCCGTTCTTCCCACTCTTTCTCAAGGAAATATCGGAAACAGTGAATGCTCTGTCCAGCCTGATTGAAGAAGTGCGAGAAGACATACGGCTCAGCAAGGACGTGTGGAACAAAGTCTTTGTCAGGTGGGGCCACCTATGGACACCCGTGTCTCGTGTTAGCGGTTCCGGAGGGTGAACCTCTCAGAGGCCTCACAGTGTGTGCTCACCTTGCCTCCCGCAGTGCCGTGCAGCTGGACATGTTCACTGTGGTTTACCAGGAGCTGGACTCCCTGGTGAGTGGCAGTGCCCATGATAAGGGCCAGTTTCACAATGCTTAACCTGTGATAAGACTTGACTTAGGCTTTCTGCTTTAGCTAACATGGTTTGTGGGCTGGTTATTACATTCTGGCTGCTAAAGCAGTGTTTCCCAAACTGGTCCTCGGGGACCCACATTCAGTCAATGTTTTTGCTTCCTCTGAGCTCCATGCCAGGCAGTCTGCTCTACCGGAGCAAAAATGTGGACTGTCTGTGGGTCCCTGACGACCAGATTGGGAAACATTGCTCTAAAGGCAGTGGCTTCAAGTAATACACTTAATTAATATTTGGGGAAAAATGGATCAAATGTGCAATTTGAGTTTCACCCATTTTTTTTGCCCAGGAGTGTAGTTCATTACAATTAGTACCTTTATGTTTCACCAGCTACAGTACATTAAAAAAGAAATTTTATCCATGCAAGACACAAATATCTGTTATTTGTAATGTGATCACAGTAGAGAACTATAATGGTTTTTGATAAAATATTTTTTGCTACCAAGAGAGGTGACTGCTTGCCTTTTTTGCACAGTTAATTTTTGATTGCAAATAATTATGTAATTTCTTCATACATTCTGTCTTTTCCTTTCCTTCTGCCCTGCTGTGATTCCCTCTGATCTCATATCCTCCTGCCTCATTATCAGTTGGCGACTGAAGTGCGGAACACCATGGACCAAGTGGACACCCGTATGGACCAGGCCCTGGCCAATAGCTTGTTCCCAGTCTACCTCAACCTCAAAGCTATCCACAAGGACAAGGCCTTTCTACAAAAGAGGTCACCACCCTTCGCACCTCATAATGATCAGTGGCCCGTTTAAATAAAACATCCTTATTCCATATAAAACGGCAGTAGTTGTGCACTTCATAAAACTAGCAGAGAGTGACTTGATCAGCAGATTTCGAAGGTGGACGTGGTGTCTGTCTTTTCTGGTGGATACTTCTGCAGGACCAGACTGCTGGAGCTGACAGACTTCCAGGAGTGTTTCCGTGATGCTCTCCCCTTCTGGCTGAACAAGGCTTATAATACGACCCTGGAGAGGGTTCAGAGAGCAGTACAACTAGATATGGTATATTTTAGTACTTGTATCTCACGTTCACAGTCATGTCTACATTCTGCCGGGTTCTCTAACACCCCTCTCCCTCACATGTCACCCATCCTCCCGCCTGTAGCTGCAGCCCCTGCAGACGGGCATGGTGCCTGTGAAGCACAGCTCATCTGCGGTGGACCTGGCTTCCTGCCTGCAGCCCACCTGCCAGCTGTGGGAGCATCTGGGCTGGCCCGACCCCGAGGAGGGCTTCATGCTCATGGTCAAACTGACTGAGGTACGCCAGGGATTAATGTAGATGGCGTCAGAGTTGTGTCTGTCATGGAGAATTTGCACTGTGTGTTATTTACTTGTATCTTATGTGCAGGACATTTGTAAGATTGCGGTGACATACTGTCATCTGATAAAGCAGAGGGTGAAAGAGGTCTCTGCGAATTCTGACCCTGGAACAGCTGTCAATATGGTGAGGGGACTGGAATGCTTTCGCCCCGCTGGCCTCTCCAGTGTCAGTACAGTTGTTGCCAGCAACATGAAACAAACACTTGAGAGGGTCTGTGCCTCCAAACCAAGAAATGTGTCTTTTCATCAGAGGCTTGTAATCAGATGTTCTGTGCGTGACGCTAACCCTCCTCTGCCTCTTATTCTTCTAGTTGTGCGTGGTAGTGAACGACCTGGAGTACCTGCGCACAGTGTTGGCCCGTCTGCCCCAGCAGCTGAACTGGGCCGGGCTACGCGAGCGCACGGACCATGTCATAAAGGAGGTGCAGTTCAATAACACCTTGCCTTCTCAGCTGCAGCATACCCAGGCTGTTCTGACCCGAGAGATCCGCTTGGCCCTAGAGACACTAGGGAAGCAGGTATGAGGACCGACCCTTCGATAAAATCTGTTTGGAATTTTGGAACGATGATGAAAACCCAGACGAAACAATTTAGACCATGTGTGATCATGAAAGCATCAGTATCAGTGGTTCACACGGTAATATCAGATGGTGATTTGCCCAGCTGTTTTAAGATGCTCTATGCTTTTTGATTCTAGCTGCGTTCAGACATAGAGAAGCATGTGTTGAGCATGGCGACCCGGCGCAGGCTCTCCTGCACGTCCACGGAAGATGTAAGAAGCATCAGCGTGCATGCACATAACTGAGAGGAGTATACGCGGATACATTCCTCACTGCCATCCCATAAGCATGCAAGACACTGACATGGCCTTAAAGATATAAAATAGCAAACCTTTGAACTGAGTCATTTAATGATTTGTTAATGACTTTTCCATCCTCACTGGGACTGGCATTCCAGGCTGTACGCCCTCTGATGGGCTATCTGGAAAACGAGCTGAAATTTATGAATGAGAATTTGGTGCAAGAGAGCTTCAACAGGTACAGAACAAATTTGCCTCGCGGAGATTGTGGTCACATGTATCCAGTTAATTTTATTCCAGTATTTCTAGTTTTCTGTTACTGCATCACAGGCTACTTCATCAGTGACCTGTCTACCCTTCTCGCTCTCCCACTCTATCAGCCTTTTGGCTCCACTATGGACTAACTCTGTACAGATCCTGGACCAAGTGTCCCGGCAGAAGAGTGGGGTGACGGAGTTCTACCAGAGATTACACTACACCCTGCAGGTATTTTCTTGTGAAAGGCCTAATACGGGTAGCCATAGACAGTTTCTAGGACTTCATACATGTTTTCTACATTTACGTGTTGCTAATGGAGTTTGGATACTGACCTCTGCTGTTCTTGCAGTCTCTAGAGCAGTGTTTTCATGCCGAAGGGAACGGTCTGTCCCTGGATACACTGCATTCCGATCAGTTTAAGGTGAGGTAAGGCTGATGTGCAGTACATCAGCATTTCTTCTTCAAGAGTACCCTTGTATTTAAGAATATATGCGATATGGTGTGAGGAGGTAGCTGCATTAATGACCGACAAATTGCTTGTTTCAATTTCAATATTTATTAATGCTGTACCTCTTCTCGTTCTGTGCAGAGTCTGAAAGCACATCTAGGGCTGAACTCCCTGAACACCTGTCAGCTGATTGATAAGTTCATGGAGAAGAAGGTACGGGAGCAGGTATGATGGTCTCTTACTTACGGGGGATTGTTGGGATCATATCTTACCATCAAGTTACACAGGATGCCAATCGGCCACGGCCTCGGGTGAAACATCTCTTTTACAGAAGGAGTACAGTGGTGAGAAATATGGGGCGGTTACCCTGATTGGCTCTTACAAGAGATCAGACCAGAAGCTGCACATCGAGGTGCTTAACGCTGTGAACCTCGTTCCCATGGACTCCAATGGTGAGAGGATTTGAGCTCAACATGAGATGGCTTGATGGACACTTTCATGTGGATTGTTAATGGGCAATACCAGCGTTATGGATATGACAAGCTTGGCGTTTTTATGTAATCTTTTGGGTGGAAAATTCCTCAATTTATATATTAATTTGCATTATAAATACATAGCATTTCATCAACATTATGAGTTTGACATCATCAAACAGACCTTTTCTTGGAATTGCCCTAATTATTATAGTCCAATGGTATGTGTCAGAGAATTCATGACCCATGGTCCATTTCAGGTTTTAGCGACCCATTTGTACAGCTCTCCCTGGAACCACGGCACGTTTTCCCTGAGGTTGAGCATCGCCGCACACAAATCAAGAACCGTGAACTCAACCCACTCTTTGAAGAGGCTTTTGAATTGTATGTCCATCCAGGTGGCCCTTCCCCGACCTTTCTATAAATGGCAACCTTCGTGGCATCATGGACTTAACAGGGGTGCAACAAGCATTGCAAAGTTCTGATGTACGAATGAGTCTCTCATAAAATCTCTTCATGGATATAATATGTAATTTGGAATGTTCTAGGGTTATGCTTCAGCACGTGTGCAGACAGATAAAGAATTTGTAACAGGAAGCTCTGAGGGGGAAAGAAAAAGAATTAGATGTATCACATCAGCAGAAGATCTCAGCTTCCGAAAGAGATGGAAAAGATGGGCCGACACTGCTGGTGTCAGCGCAGTATGAGCGTGCTGTTTCTCTCCCTCATGCACAGCCTGGTCTCACTGGAGCAGTGCAATGCCGCAGGAGCCTCTCTTCTGATAACAGTGTTAGATCACGACACCATCGGCAGCGACGACTTCGAGGGAGAGGCTTTCCTGTCCCTGAGGGCAATACCAGGGGTGAATGGCACAGCTCCTCAGGAACCCAAACAAATAAGACTGGCCCTCATGCACCCAAAACCAAACGGTATGTCCCCCCACTTTTCCGCTACAGCATGGTCATGCAACGTATACTGAGATTTGGAGATAGCTGACAAGGAACACACCTCCCACCACAGGAAATTGCTGTTCTGTCTTCTCACATTGCTGTGTGACATTGCGAGCAATGCAATAACTGGATGAGCTTGATACGTGTAATCTTCATTTGTACATCTAAGGCCACTTCACCCAGTGGTTTGAGTGGTCAGATAACAATAGTTCTTGGTGGTCGTTTGCGATCTGATCACCCAAGATCCATTTTAAAACAAAGGCTAAACAGGCCCTTAGTAAGGCCTCATTGTAGCAAGGGTTGATGTTGAAACACCCATTCCACTCTGTATACGTACAGCCCTCCTCCAAAAACATGCATATAAGTGCAGTCTCTAAATTGTCTTTAGTGCGGATTTGGGTGTGTCCTGTAAGGGACCGATGTCCTGTGCAGTGTTGTCCACTGCCTTGTGAAGTTCACATTGGTTGTGAATCGATAATACAAGCTCACTCTATGCTTATCTGTGAGGTTTAGTAGTGGGAGTGTGCAGTAAGGATCTGTGGTGCTTGATTTTAGAGGATAACATCCTGAAGCTGCTGGAGGCGAGGAAGGCAGACCGTGTTGCACAGGCCTTCGTCAAACTGCGCCGACAGAAGGAGAAGTTATCCCAGGAAGTGGAACAAACGTAGAGGGTGGAACTCAGTCGGAGAGCTGTTAGAAAAAGCCTGTTAGCATCTTCTTTGTTTTCTCCGTGTTATTGTTTTTACCTCTTATCAAGCAGGCGTGAAGTTATAGACCGCAGTCCCTGCCTGTGATTCTGTGATGCAGTACAAACTCTGCCCCCCATACCACAAGTCGCATCTTCCTGAAGATTACAGCTTCGTTTACCACTGAAAAGCAGCCCACCAACTTTCCCAATTTTAGAATAGGAAGCCTCGATCACAAGCCTGCTGATACCTTGGACGTTTCACACATCTTGTCTTTTTAAAGTGCAGAGAACCAGTCATAATACAAATGCCAGTGATTGTAAAATAAAGCAGAGCATGTTAATCCAAAAATATAAAAATTTATTTTTCTATACAAAAACAAAAAGACATGATGAGACACTGCTGTCCAGTTTTCTAGGGCAGATGGCGATAACCATTCCCAGTGTGACCCAGAGGTCCAGCAGTGGGTGGCTAGTAGGTCCCATCTGTCACCTTGCACCATGACAAGCATGCGACTAGTTTTCTTGAGTGTTCAGTTATGTAGAGGAAGATTCATAGATCATTGATCAATATTCCACACCTTTAGATACTGAATATTGACTGGAATATAAAAAAATGAGTACGTATACAATATCTAGAAGGTAGGGGAGGAAAGAAATACTGAATGCCATGTCCGTCTGTATCGGCAAACAGATGTCATTTTGTAATGGAAAAATATATTAAAAAGCTAAATAAATGATTGAATATGCCCAGTTTGATTGATTGTTTTCCAGTTAAAAGCAATACGGCTTAACCCTGACAGGTTTAAAATTAAAAATTTTATGAGAATTCTTTATTATAGCATTGAAAAACTTGAGAGAAACAAGTCTTGTCGTTAGGAGTCCAAGCATGTAGAGCTGGAACCCTGTTGTTTTTGTTCTGTCTCCTTGGCACGTTCCTTGCCCAGACTAAAAACCAGTACGACCAGGTAATGAGGAGAGATTTAGACAGGTGTCTATCCTCAGTAACCAACGCAACACCTGTTACTATAGCTGTATGTCTTGTTCCGTTAACAGTCCACCACAAGGGAAACCTCGGGGTTAAATCTGACGAAAGACGCAGGGCACAGTCAGAAATTTGGTGAGCTGTGGAGTTTGGAGCAAAGTCAGGAAGGCAGACCCAGCGCCTGCTGGTGTTCCGCACACGCTGGGCACTCAGAGCTGGCACAGCCCTCGCACAGCAGCCCATGCTGGCAAGGTAACGTGACTGAGCCCAGCTCACCACAAACTGCACAGCACAGCCGCTGTTTCCTGAATACTGCCTGTGGGAAAGCAAAGAGGGGATGGACTGTGAGAATGACGACTTTGAGTAACTCCGCTTACACATACATATCAGTCCTACCTTCTATGGCTACCCTTCGCCCAAGAATATGACGAGCGAGAATCTGCTTTGTCTCTTACCTGTTCCACGGTACGCAGGCAGGTGCACAGTTGCGCCTGGAGACTGCACACAGCCTCAAGGGGCAGACGGTGCAACAGCTGCAGTTGGTGCAGGGACAGGTGGGGGTTTTCTGCATCCTGCAGACTCTCCAGGGCCTCTTCCAAGAGACCGGCCTGCCGCTGGGCCTCCTCTTCCCCTCGCTGCGCCCGCTCTGCCTCCAGGGCCAGCCGGCTTGCCAGAACCCGGGACTCTTCAGCATCTGCCTTCATGATCGCCCAGGACTGTGCAAAAAAAAACAAGAGGGAGTACTGTAATGTTTCCCAGCCCAGTCTTTGGGACCCCCCCAACACACGTTCCAGGGATTTGGTGTTCTTGATTGTTTGGGAGCTGGATGGGAGCAAAAATATGAACTGTCTGCAGGTCCCTGATGGAAACATTGCTCCCCTACATAGAATAAAAGGTTTGCTGCTTCTTTTTTAGATGGAATTTTTAAGGCTCTAAGGCTACATTCACACCGTAGGGCTTAATGCTCAATTCCGATTTCCTGCTCAGATCGGATTTTTTGTTTGCCTGTTCACATTACGCTTTTTAAGGTGGGTTGTATCAGATTTCAATGTGAACGGTTCACTATAGTAAACTGGCCCGTGTGCACAAAACAACAAAGACGCAACGACGCGCATGTACAAAAACAAAGACGTCACTTTATTGCCCGGTTACTATATGAGCCTTCTAGTTCTGCCTGAACAGATTTATCTCCCCAAATACTTATTACATCCAGCACCTCACTCTCCCTCCACTGGCCAACTTCTATGCCCTCCTCCATGTTTGGCACTCTGACGGAGACATATGGTGACTTCCGCCTGCGCAGAATTGTGATGAACGTTGATCAGGAGTCATTGCATGAATTCCGATTTTGAGGTCGCACTGCAAAAAATCAGACCTGTATCCCATCTATGACCACATACTAAAGTGGCCCAAATCAGAATTGAAAAAAATCAGATTCCCTGTGACTTGTGCTGTTGACATTGTCATGAAAAAATGCAATCTGAGTCTCATATGAGCAAAAAAATCAGATTTGGGCCACATTCGTCCTGCAGTGTGAACGTAGCCTTAGGGTCACTCACCTGGGCCATCTGCCTCCAGCTCTGGTCCCAGTGTTTCAGCACCCGGTTTGCATCCTCCACTTCCTGTTTTAGTCGCGTCGCCTCTATACACAGACCAGAAGGATGTAGGGTCGGGGGTGTGCCAGGGGAGCCCTGTGATGGAGGGAGGTGCTCCCAGATACTGCAGCTCATGCCATTTAGCCCTAGATGTAGAATACATTTACATTTATTTATTCAGCTGAGGCTTTTATCCAGAGTGACAAATCATTGAAAAAGCTGTTTTAATACCGACCAAGAGAGCTGTGTGATGGACCCAGAAAGCTGCCTTCCGATTGGCCAGGTTGTGGCAAGTGAGCAGAAAGGAAGGGCGATGTTAGTGCTCTGATTGGTGGTGAGGGTGAGGGTGAGCGGAATGGGGCGGAGCTACTGAAGGAGCCAGGAATGTTGACCGGTGCAGAGCTCTGTAGCTGGCTTCCTCCTGCAAGACATAATGGGAGGGTAGCAGTGATAAAGAAGACAAGCATATTTCAGCCACTTGTACCAGCAACCTTGTTATTTCCATTACTACCCACAGTTCTAAACACATAAGAACCTAAACTGATCAGCAGGCTGGGCTTAGGAACTCAACTCATGGTTGACCATGAGGCACTTTCCGTCTGAAGTTCATGAACCTGGTTCCTGGTTTTTATAGTTCCTAGCCACTTTCATGTGCTGTCTTCCCACTGCACAACAGGTATTATGACCATCATGTTAAATAAGCACGGAATATGTATAAAGCCTGTAGGCTAAACTTCACACATAATTTCATAGAAACCTACACTGCCACACCAAAACAAAGGAGGATGATCAAGTCATTTTGCTAGTTATTGGGGGGATCAATCACGAGGTCTGAAAATTGCGACAAATTGCATTTTATTTAAGTTTTATTCATACGGTACACGACATGTTCATAATTCATTATTAAATCTGCCAGAGTGATCAGAACAGATCGATCCTTCATCCTCCAAAGAATAAAAAATTATTTACAGTTATTCTGCTAATTAGCACTGGGAAATTTCACAGCCAGCACTGGCGATATTAGACACAAGTACTCCGGTTATTGATCGAGTTTTCTAATGCATAAATAAGGAGATGCAAGCAAGAGAGGTATTCATTAATGCATTTAATGTAACTGAGATTTGGAAATAACTCTATCTGATCAACTTTTTATCCACTACTTCTATCTTTCCCTGAATTTCTGGTCATTTCTAAGTAATCGCCAGTGCTTGTGGTCAATCAAACAGCAACGCATTATATGTCCCACCCAGTAGGTTTTCATCAAGTGAAAAGTACCTACTCTGGAGTAGGATCTAAAAAAAATGTTCAGGAACTACATCCAAGGAACTACAATCAGGTCAAGTTCGGACAGACGCTCCTGGTTCCTGAAAAAGGTTCCTGTGGTGGGAGAGTGCCACATCACACACCAGTAGAGGACCCCTAATCACAGCCTTTGACCACTTTCACTTTGATAGTATCATGTGTAAGCTGTTACTCATGACTCTCCACTAGAAGCACATACTAACTCCTCATGTGAAGGGGCCGATCCATTCTTTGGCAAAACTGCTTGATCAAAAGCTAGACTGCTGGATCATATGTACAGCCTGAAGCATAACATAAGAACTATACAAACGAGAGGAGGCCATTCGGCCCATCAAGCTCGCTTGGGGTGAACTTAACTAATAGCTCAGAGTTGTTAAAATCTTATCTAGCTCTGATTTAAAGGAACCCAAGGATTCA
>JABFEA020000098.1:12938469-12955204 GCA_019775915.2 Cyphomyrus plagiostoma
TCCACGCACCTGGAGATATACCCCAACATCCTATTGGCCTTTTTTACTGCTTCCCCACACTGGCGAGAATGGGACATACTGATTACCTTTCTGTAGAAATGCATGCTTGTCCTCACTCCATTTCTGGTGGATTTGGTTAAATACAGGTTTATTTGAAATCATGTTTAATTTCTAAATGGTTTGTGGAAAATGTCCTGGCAGCTGTCTTTACTGTGACCTTCATCCCCATCATTGCCAACACCGGAAAGAGACTCCAAAGCAGCAGGCAATGACAGCTCTCCTAAACAAGCGTTTACCATTCAAACACGTCTGCCGGACAAAAAACTACTGAAGCAGACTAGCCAGGAACCTCATGTACCCAGAAATGGGGCAAACACTTAAAACACTCGGCAGGTTTCAAGCCTGCTCACCCCATCCATCCCATCTTTCAAACTGCACATGAATCACTCATGTCGCAACCAACATCCTAGTACAGACAATCTAAATAAAAAAAAATATTGCCCAAATAATTTTGATTTGAAAACACTGTGAATGTGTCAAAACTCAAACTTTGTACAAAGGACCGTATCTGCACAAATTTCAAGGATTCATAGAAAAGCATGAAATAATTTATTAGGAATGTTTGAGGGTTCCGTTCCAAACAGGAAGTGGGAAGTGCCTTGTGAGAGTGGCGCTCTGTCTCACCCTGGATGGAGGCTGCAGTACTGCTGTCAAGGCTCTTCTCCAGTGCGGACATGCCAAAGTCGTTCAGGTCAAGGTCATCCAGAGCTGACTCTGAAAAAGCACAGAAAAATTACATATCATATGACATCGAAAAGAATACATATAAAATATATGTGTATACATATGAGGGATTACTAAGGAAAACTCCTAAAACACAGCAAGCGCTAGCTAGCCATTTCAAATGCCAAATGGCACTTGGTGAGCTCTTATTTGCTTATGCTCCTGCTTCATCACAATGGTATTATGATCTTCCTTGGAGGCACCATCAATTATCAGCCTGGAGAATATGGGTTTAAGTACACCAAACCCTTGCACAAAACTGCCAGTCAAACTCACCAACAACAGACTCCACTGTGTCACTAGTGGGGTAAAAGGGTAGTGCATTGGCATTCATGCCAGGAGATGGGCCAGGAGGAGCGGGGCTTGGGGGCGTGGCAGCCAGGCTGGAGGGAATGCTGGATGACATGCTGAGAGGACTGCCCACTGGGAGGAAGACCATCAGGTCCTAGATGGAACAACATAACATGAATCTAGTACTAGATAATTTCATACGCTGCTAGATCAGCAGATGTGTCTAATGACAGCTCGTGGAAGTCGAGAAGATGGGACCTTACCTGCTTACTGTGAATGTGCGTTGTCTCTCTGCAGCGATGCTCCATGGAGATAGTTTTCTGTTTTGCCTGTGCAGTAAAACAGTGCAAAGATTAAAAAAGAGAAATGCAGAGAAATATGCATCTATTCCAAAAGAATCTTGTCAAGACCAACCTGGTCCTCTCGCTCAAAGCCTGGTGCCCGTCCGTATCCCCCGTCTCCCACCCAAGGAGTCAGAGGGGCATCTAGGCTGGGTGAGTCCTCACCAAGCAGCCTTCCTCGGAGGCCTTGCTCTGCTATGCATGCACCACTAGAGGGGGCAAAAGGAGCTCCACCAATGCAGCCTTGGGGGCTCCCAGGACTCCCCTGGCCTGTGTCCTCCATCATGGTCCCTGACGGCAGCGGGGAACTGGGGTTTAGGAACACCTGCTGGATTTCCTCATTAATGCTAGGATCTGTGCAGAGAGAAAGGCAGGCTGAGCTCCGTGTGCTTAATGATAGGGTCACACGCACAGAGCGACAGACACACATCCAGGGCACTGGATATAATGCATTGGAAAACAACAGCAGAAAAGGCAACAAGCAATAAGAAGAAGAGAATGAGAAGTGCTTACGCTCCAAGTGTGCAAAGGCACAGAAGGGGCCTCTAGGGCAGGTGCCAGACTGCTGCATGTCATTACACTTAGTCGACTTATATATCTGACAGGAGGGAAAAGAGAAAATAAAAAAGGCTGTGAGATATCTATCATTTCTGTCCATAACGACAGAAATCACCCATACAGAAACAGCCAAAAACAGCGCAGAAAACAGCACCTTAGAAATAGATTAAGTACACAGACCATACTCAGGGTTTTAAAGAAATAAATTGGTCTCTAACCAAAAACTACTACATTTCCAAATAAATGTGTTATTGCAGCCATCAAAACACCACTTTATACAACAGAGTGCCCAACCATTTTTATTTACAAATAAAATACCCTGAGATCCCGAATCGCGATGGTATATTTTGCCGTTGAAGAAGTGGGTTGCATCGATATATTTTGCTGATCCGGGGGAGAATAAAACGTGGCTCTATTGGTATATATTGTTGACCTGGTGGTGGGGTCCCCCTTGGTAAATTTTCCCGATCACAATCGACCGGTTGGCCACCAATGAAATAAACCATCATGACCATCGTGCATTAATTATGTCATCATCGACCCAGAAACACAATCGATCGTGTTTGACGGGTTGGGCACCCCCGCCCTACACTGCTACACAGAGGCTGAAAGCAGAGTAACAATGTTGTGAGCTCCAGTTGCTGCAACTACAACGGATAGTATGATGGCAGTCGCTCCCTAATCCATGAATTCTGTGTGTGCCTACAAATCAGCAACGCACCAAAGGGGGACCTCAGGTACATGAATTTAATACTCATTTTATGGCGGCGGATCACACCTCTGGGTGGAACTGCTGCTCAGTGCGAGTGTGGCAGTACTGACAGCTCTCCGCACTCTCACACTTGCTGGGGTCACCCCACTCATCACTGTGCTTCACAGCAGGGCAGGGCAGCGCTCTGAAAGGAGGAGGACAGAAGCTGCTGACCACTGACTAATGGTGGAAGAAAAAAAGATTACAGCAAAGCGTTCGGCCGTTTCGGTGCCGCTACTGTTCATAATTAAGAACCTGCCATTATGAAATGTACAAGCACTACAATTAAACCACACACCAGAATGCATTTCTACTAATATCCATTTGACATTTTTTTAATGATCTCCATTTTTGATTGGTGTGTTTGTCCACAATAAATGCAGGAGGGCATGAAAAATGTTAAGCCAAAAATTCAGAGTGGCTGCCTAAGGGGAAGGGGGCTTCCTCAGTGACAAACCTGTACTTATGTTTGTGTGGACTGCGCCGACGGTCCTTGCTGTTGTGATAATACGGACAGGCGTAACCTTGACGACAGAGTCGAGGCGGCTTCTTACACAGCTCCGTTTTGTAATGTGACAGCACGTAGTTGTTATCTGCGGGCAGCCACAGGTAAAAACAATGCAGTGAGGCACCTTCTGCGGGACGTGAACAGGCGTGAATCAGAGCCTGGGGAACCAGACGGAGCACCTTGCCAGCTAGGTTCCTCAGCCAGGATCTTCTCTATGAGGGCTGTGCTGGCCGCCAGTCCCGACTGCCCCTCTCCAGCGGCTCCCTCCGTGCCCCCAGTGCCAGCCTGTGCCTCGATCATCTGCACCTCCCTGGTTGACAAGAAACACCAGCTAAAATGGTTAATTCTGTGCAGATTCATAGACGAGGTGCAGGATTACATATTTTTTTGCAACCTGGCCTGTGTAAATACAGTGCAAGTATGACTGGAAGCTTGCATGTCTGGTACTGAGCGGTGGTTAGTGTTTTCTCCCTTTTTCAGGTCTGTATATCTGGCTTTGATTTGACCACCTCAGCCACAGTAACTCAGTCACTACCTGAGAACCTGTGAGATGCTGAGATTTACTGTTCAGATCAGCATTTGCAGCAGTGTTGATAGCAGGGGGCAGTAGAGTGTTATCCTGCAGTAAGGGAGGAACTTCAAAGAAAGCTTTTCCACTGCGCTTAATGTCATTATCTGTTATGTGTTCAACCTCCAACATCCACCACCCTACATATTCTATTCCACTTCTAAAGATCCCTGGAATCGTTGTATTCAGAGTGGACCGCATTCAAAGAGCCGGTTCCTTATGACTAGCATGCATGTGAATGCCACACCACTCCCACCGATCGCAGGCGAGCGGCAGAGTGTACCTGATGTCGTAGACGGGACTGCGTAGGTCGTGGGAGCCGTGGGCAAAGGCACAGTGGGGGCCGTTTTTGCTGCAGTGCCCCTTGCTGTCAGTCTCATGGATGCAGGAGCCTGTTTTGTAGTAACGGAGGTGATACCGTCGCTCAGTGTCGCCAGCTGTCCGGTGCAAGAAAGGGCATCTGATGCACAAACAGAGAACTAGGCTGAAATGTTAATATGTCAGTTTCATTATCTATCCCTACATATTTTCAATACCAGCAATTAAACTGCGGCATTACATGATCTGTATCACATATATGACCGTATACCTAAAACATCTAAGCAAATACACTGACTAATTAACACTGGTTGATCCATGATTAGAATGCAGGTGTTGAAATTTGATCATTCACATGTAGGAGACCGGCATAACACAAGCCTGGCTTTAGAATAAATTCAGTTATTATTCTATACATTATATTTCATTCTGTATTTATTCCATACTACTTATAGTTCAATTACGATTCCATAGAGGAATTTTCAGTTCCTTTGGTCTTCCAACAGACCCTTATCTTAAATCGGTGCCAAAATTGTGAGTACATGAGAGGTGCTTCACTGCGCCTGTTGTTGTCAGCAAAATGAATATCACATTCTCCGCAACCTTTGTTGAGACTGATGCTCAAACAGCTAACCGGCATCTCTACACCGCTCGTGACTTTTACCGCTACCTTCAATTCACGCAACCTGCGTTCCGGCCCCCGACTGCAAACTCACTCATCTCCATCGGGGCAGGTTCCCGTGCCCTCGTCGTATTTGGTGCAGTAGATGTCCGGACTGTAGTTGAACGTGCCGTCTCTGCGCCGAACCGGACGGCGGCGGCGCTGGTTGAGGAAATGCCAGTGAAAGCAGGCAAAGGGGCGGTGCTGCGTGCACTTGTGCTGCACAAAGAGCGGGCACTGCTCCGTGCGGAACTCCTTCAGGTAACTGGGGTACAGAGATCGACACTGACACTGAGATCGTGGACAGGGATCGTGTCGCGCGGATCGGGCTGATAGCATCAGATAGTCAAGGGCAGCTAACATACATAAGTGTACAGGGAAATGCGTTGATTTTTGGCAATAATCTGGGCACGTTTCACTTCATCTTTATAATAATGTAAATGAGTGACAAGCATGTGGTGCATTGCATGCACATTATACAGGGGCATTCATAGTCTCAGTAAGCGTGCCGTTATCTGGTCATGAAAATGTCTGCCTATTTTATTACTATCTGCAATCTTTAAATTCGCAGGTACCTCGAAACCATCAATTCACGGTTTTGGCACAACTAAAAAACCATGTACTTTTTATAACTCAGACCACCTTTATTTAGATTTATTTAAAATTGTGTGTTATACATGTGAATAACGGCATGATGTCTTTTTATACGGAGAAATAGTTATTTAAAAAAATCCTTTAAATAAATAGAATAATCTTCCTATTTGCTTAAATCAGTATCTGCCGAATGACAGAAAATCCGTCCTTGTAGCAGTTCGTTCTTCTCGGCCAATTAGATCTATTCAAACGTATCGATTAATAATAAGGCGGCAACAAATGAGGGGCTTCACGCGCGATGTGACCCAACAACCGCGTACACAAGAAGACAAGCAGCTTTTGCGTACCATGTTCCATATTTACAAAAGGCAGCGGTAACATATTAATCGCCCGGCGCAGTAACAACCGCCTATTTCTGGACTGTACCAAGTGAAGGTTTTCGTGTGTAGGCCTCCGCTTCAACCCTGCGTCGGTTTGAACTGGTACAAACCGGTACGGACCAGTTCGAACGCGAGCGCCATGCCCGCCCAATTAGCTACAGATAGCTATAGCTCACCGTCGCCGCTTGCCATGTCAGGTGCGTAATGGCCTATGACTGCAAGTGCACGTGAGGGTGTGTTGGCTACGTACGTGTAGTGCTGCGGTTTCTCGGGCTGTACGTGCAGTACGTTAGCGGGAGACGTCGAGCCGCCAGCTGACGAGGAAGAAGAAGAGGAGGAGGAAGGTCCGGCACTGGCTGCAGTCCCCGAAGTGGAATTGGCCTGTATGGCCGCCTTCGACATATTTCCTTTTCAAACGCTTCTCTATCTATTTTTACTGTTCTTCGCGCTTCGAAGTCCGCATTCTTCTCTGAAGTGCGCCTGCGCTTGCTACTGGGAAGAGGAAGCCCCGGACATCGAGACCTTTGAAGTATGATGGGACGTGTAGTTCCCATGGATTCTCCTTTAAAATGTTTTCGTTAACTGTATATGACTATGTGGTATTGTGTAATTTCTCCACACGTCGGTGAACATTTTACATTGTTTCACGAGGATTTCGTGACCCTCGGCATCTACTCGGTAATATGTCCGTAAAGTAAAATTAATAGAACGGCTTACATTTGAAATAATTTCACATCGTTAAAATATTTGGGTTCGTTGCTTTTTGGCGGGAACTGGATTTTTCTAGTTATCACTTGAATGGGAATTTGAATTATATCTACAATTATTGACACCAAAAGGTCCCAACATAAAGACAGACTTTGCTCTGAGCTATGGCGTTGCGCCCTAGTGAGCAAAGGATTTGCTTGTATTTCAGGTTGCTTGTAAATGTATGTAACTTGTTTTTCCGTAGCGAAAGTGTATCTTCACTATGAAAAAGTAAGCTATCCAATAAAATTGCAAAACTTTCTTCGAATGTCTAAATTGTAACCACATTTGTTTTTACTATGACCCGTCCTCAAGAAAACTTAAATAGAAGTAATATGTTTTTGTCTTAAAAGTTCTCCACCCAAAACCCATTTCGAAGTTCGAATGTCTTAAATTGTAAAATTTCCGCCATAATTATCTGAGTAGTTTTATATGATTATTAGTTGGGATCGAGGCTGTTTATCCGGCATATTATTAATAAAGCTTTCTAAATATTCGTCTCAACCACTATCTAGGATAAACCGCAGAACTATCGTTTGCGATAGTGCTTTATGTAAAGAACATAAAGCACTTTACATTCAATTACATTTAGACTTCAGGGTAAAAGAACTCCTGTTTTCGACTTCACAGAACAATGTACTGGCGCCAATGACTTACTGAAAGCTAACGGTCTGGTACTTTCACATATAAGACTTTTACGTAGAAACTGTACATTCAGAACTTTATACTTTTATTTAAATACTATACATTAAATTTGTTTAAGTTTGTTCGCCCCACATGGGACTTATTTGATCTTAACGAATGTCTTTAACACACTGACTGTCAATTGGTTAGTCGCTGTATAGAAAGAACCGATTGGATGGTAGTATAAAAACCAAGTCAAATTGGTCTTTCTTCAACCAATAAACGCAAGGGCTGGGGTCACTTCAACCCAATCGTCGATTGGTTGGATAAGGAAATTTGAAGTGTGATGAAGTGACGTAAGGCATTACTATAAATATCTAGCCTCTGTCACGTCGGTTGTATTTAGGATTCCACTGAGAGGAGGATCTACATTCTTGGTCTTTCTCCCCTCCTTCAACGATCCGGATTATTCAGGTTTTCCCTACCGATCTAGCGCTTGCTTCGAGTGGGTGAAACACAAAAAGGTATTTATAGTTCCTCTTGTCTTTTAATACTTTGATCCATCGTTTAATTTTCGGAGAATAGCTTGGGCTATCTGGTGGTTGCGGCCACGGATTGTAAATTCCAGCTGGCTAGCGTGAACGACCTTGAATTCTCGGTAGGGCTTGTGTGAACAGCCCGCCTTTGTCCTCGTAGTGCGCATTATGCCGTGGTGGATGGAATTGACTACTAGACATTTTGTCTTGTGTCGAAATTACGATAGAAAATTGGCGGGCAATTGAGAATATGTCTAAGTATTGTATTTCCCCCAAGTATACATGGCGATCGCTGCTGAACAAAGGCAGCTGTAAAACTAGCGCCGAGTGCTGTGAGGTCTAGGCCTCCTGAAGGCGGGGGTAGTGAGCGCCGCGGTCTATTCATAATCAAATTTGGAGGCGCTCTGACACGCCGAACGCCTCCCAGCGGCGCCGACATCTCTGTGGGTTTTCCAGTAGGAGGGTGGGGGTGGGTTACTATATCCGCGTAGGTGTTGTGGCGTGCGTGTTTTTTTTTGTCCTTAGCCCTGACAATTTTCGGTAAACTCTATGAAGTTCCGTGTCAATATTGCGGCTAGGAATCTCAATCGATGGCAGGATTTCGAAGGATTACTTTTCCTAGAAAGGATGCAGTACTACTCCTCATTTTCTAGTTTAACTTTCAGTAGTATGCAATAGACCTGTTTTAGGTAATTTGAAGTGCCATTTAGTGTCCCTTAATAGTTTTTGTGCTTTGTCTTCTAAAGACAAGACATGGCTCGTACCAAGCAGACCGCTCGTAAGTCTACTGGAGGGAAGGCGCCAAGAAAGCAGCTGGCGACCAAAGCTGCTAGGAAAAGCGCGCCCTCTACTGGTGGTGTGAAGAAGCCTCATCGTTACAGGTTGGTTTAGTGCCACAGAAAGCACACGGGTGTAAAGATGTCTTCTCACATGCTTGCGTGTGAAAATTAATCTTCACAGTTAATATTCATCTTAATTGATTAACTGTGCTATTCAACACCAGGCCTGGAACTGTGGCTCTGAGAGAGATCAGGCGTTACCAGAAGTCAACAGAGCTGCTTATCCGGAAGCTTCCTTTCCAGCGACTGGTCAGGGAAATTGCCCAGGACTTCAAGACTGACCTGCGTTTTCAGAGTGCTGCGATTGGGGCTCTCCAGGTAACAAGCGAGTAATTTGTTATGGGTGAATCTGTATTGGCTGATATCGCATTTGACACATTCCCTTGCATCAGGTGCAGTGAATACAAAAGCATTTTTTTCTTTCCATCAGGAAGCCAGTGAAGCATACCTTGTTGGGCTGTTCGAGGACACAAACTTGTGTGCCATTCACGCCAAGAGGGTGACCATCATGCCCAAAGATATCCAGCTGGCTCGCCGGATAAGAGGGGAGAGGGCTTAGATAACACAATTCGGGTGCCCACAGAATATTTATCATGCTTTTATCTACCACTTTGGACATTCATTCATTTTTTTAAGAAGATGTATTTAAAACGAGAACAATGCCGCTGTAATTATCATTCCATTTAGTTAGATGTGTACAGCGTGTCACGTGGGTCCTGTGCCATAGGTCTAAGGTAGAAATGGTGCAGGGATTTGGTTTAATAGTTTGTGGTTGTCAGATGAGCGCTCTGCATGTAATGGGTTGATGTAAGTACATTAGATGTTGCCCTTTAGGCAGCCAATAGGAATGTGGGGGGTGTTTTGCGCAAAACCAAGTTGTAAGTCCCTTCAAGTGACCCTGGGATGGATCTGTGCTATTGTGTCATGGTGTGTGTATGTATATAGGTGTCTGTTTCCCTCTTCCAGCCTCTAGGGAATCTGTCATAGCAGGATCCCTCATGCAATAATCTCCACTTGAGTCACCCAGCATCACTTATCAGGTGTTAGGAACAAAATTGGGGGAATGCAACCATTGTGCAGACTTGTATTCAGGGCTGCTTTTTATATTTTTCCAATGTTAACTTTGGCAGCTACAATTATGTGTTACATTGTCTTTCTATTAAATTCCTTTAAAAAGTCTCCTGTGTTCTGGTTATCTGAAGTGTATGTGAACCAATTTCATTCTGGATTTTTATGGAGCACTGCTCCATCTAGGATTTCCAGCAGCAGGTGAGGAATGGCAACGGCTACCGTGGTAAACGCATGAGGGACAGACCAGTTTTAGGTAATTAGCAAGTATACAGTATAGCGTACTGAACTTGGACCTTCAAAGTTGCCAGTGGGGAGGTTGGTGTCTGTTCGGCCATCTCAGACAAACCCCTCTGTGTGCTTGAAACCAATGGCTGCAGAGAAATGGAATGAGTTATGTGCCACTCAGAAGATTGCTGAAGAGGCTTAGTTCAGAGATGCATCTATATGTGCCTCTATCGGCTTGTTCACAGGGTTACATACCTATCCGGGTGATGATGGCTTCACATTCCTCAGCAGATCCTGCTTGCATTGCTAAGCAGCTGAAGCTTGTTGACTGGGGGGGTTCTAGGCAGTCTCTGTGATGCAGTAAACTGTATTCAGCCAGCACCTTGATTCCAAATTCATCATAAAATCAACCCCCCCCCCCGGAGGAAACAGTGTTAATTAAGGGGTACATTGCTGGTGTGTGTATGAGGTGGGTATACCAGGGAGCTGTGCTTCTCTGCAGGTCTTTGATTTCTTTGTTTCTTCACTACAATCAAACTTTACAATCACACCCACTGGCTGCTTCTCTATTAGTTTGCATAGCTACTGTATGTCTGCGGTAAAGTTTTTCCAAATTTCCCTTGTGACTGACATTCACAAATGGTCTCTATGTAGCCACAATTACTACATCAAGTAAGTGGGCCTGTAGATCAGCAGGACACGGATCTATGGCTGTGTCCAGAAGACTTGGGGCTCTAACCCTGTGGCAGAATAACAATCCCTGTGTTCCCAACTGCTCAAGGGATGCTGGCCAGACATGCTGTGAGCACAAGGTTTCTGCACTCGCATGAAGCATCTGCTAAAAGTTACTGAAGGCTGTATTGGTGCAGTTCAGTATGTGCTGATGAAATGACTACTCCATGTGCACCTTTATAGAAGCACACTAAAATTATCCTGATTTTTTTCCCTCTTGCAAGCTTAATGTGCAGTGTGATACAGCTAGTGAATACTATTCATGTTCTTTACGGCTTTCGGTCTGGTTGAGTGAATTTGAGGTTGTTTATGCTTAAGTCCGTCTGAATGGACAGGAACGGCCTAGGTTTAAAAAAGCTAGCAACGAGCACGATTACTATGGTGATCTCAACGGAGGCAGCACAGAATCACACCTTCACACTTGCCACCCATGACAGATACTCACGCGACGCAGAAGGCAAAGATCATATGGTCTGATTGGCTGTATCTCCCCACACAAGAAATCTCTGGGTAGTGATACTGGTAGATTGCCTGAACAGAAGAGGAAGACAGATAAAAGAGCTTAAGTCACACAGTAAATGACAGATGTAAACAGTGTACTACTGTGTGCTTATATAAAGTGTGTGTGTAGGGGGGGGGTATACCCCTGCTTTACTTCATGTATTTATGTCTTGCCTCTTTTCTTTTTTTACTGTGGTTTCTATACCGGCCCCAGCTCACTTCAGTTCCATGGGGACTCAACCATTTAGAAATAAAAACAAGCAAGAGGGCTTCACTCCTAATTTTGGGTAAACACACCCTGGGTTTACTTATCAGAGGGCCCCAGTGGGTGCTGCCTGCCTGGCAGAAAAGCGCTTACTTGTTTAGTCGTCTTCTCCGTGCAGGTCACATGTGTCTCCTTGAGGTCGAACAGCACCGCCTGCGGGAGCAGTCGACAATAAATAAAGCCAAACCTGAATCATCGCACGGAATGGGAGGTGCGGCTGCATTTAATGGCTGTTAGCGTTTGCATGAGCTGCCTCCCACCTCTTCATGCTGGGAAGATTCGTGCTGGATGATACAGACACACGTTCACTAAATACGCTCATGGCTCGGGAGAAAAAATATTATCAAGGGTGTATGGACAGGGATTCGGATTAGCAGTGCATACTACAATGCCAGGGAATGAAATATAGCCATTCTGTCTAAAGCATTTCTGTAGAGCGTATTATCAGTCTGCTCTTTTTTGCAGGCATAAAATGTGGTCTGACGTGCATATATTGGTTTAATAGGTATATTAGCGTGGTGAGGCCCTTCATGAGATTCTGGCATGTTTGTTTAAGCCTGTTAGGTGAAGATTAGTTGTTATTAAAGGATAAAGGAGCCAAGATGGTGCTGCATTTGCTGGCTGGATGCAGAGAGGCGGTGCCCTGTTACGCTCATCCCCCCCTGCCTTGACTCATACCTTTTTGGGCCGATTCTGTTCCAGGACCAGGGCAATCCCGTGCTGCAGCACTTCCTTTCCCCCATACTGAAATGCAAACCCAGTACAAACACAATTTGCTAAATATGGACCTTAAACTATGGTCTCTTGTTGGTAGACGGCACAGATGTACATTTACCATTCCGACGCTGGCCTTTCCCAAATACTGCACGATGTACACAATCCTAGAAAAACAAAGGAGCACGACTGAGATGCCGCACACGAGGAACGTGCCCACATGCACCGCACTTCCCCAGTCGCTTGATAACGAGACTGACGAGAGTCCCGTTCCTCACCGGCCATCCCTCAGGCACTGGGACTCCTGCCGTGCCGGGGGCAGGGAGGTGGGGTGCAGCCGCAGCGACGGATGCTCCCGCTGAAGTTCCTGCAGTAGTCTGACCACGGGCCGGTACACTGATCCGTCCTCAGCCTTCCATCGCAGCACACGCAGGGACAGCGGGGTGCCCCTCAGCTGCGCCAGCACTGTGCCTGCCTGTGTACAGAAAGGGGGCCTCCTGTACAGGCTACTGAGTCTACCACGTGGCTAGTTCAAGTCCATTAAATATGCCAACTAACTTCAGCTCAGTCGGGCCATTGTGTGCGGCCAGATATGGAGTAGATATGATGTAGAATAACGTCAACAAGACTTGGAACTGCTCTGCAGCAGCACACTACCATTAAACCAGTTCCCCTTGATCTGATGGCCTCAAAGTCCTCTCAAAGACTCAGTCTGAAGTCCAGTAAGCAATAAAGTGGCTGAGTAATTTTATCATCCTCCTCCGTCTAAAAAAACCATCTCGCTGACTACATAACTCTTGAGGAGCACTGCCATCCTCTGAAACACCCCCTCAACCCAAAGAGGGTCTATTAACCAGGAGGGTAACAAGCCACAACACAATCGATCTGCCGTTATTAGATCTAGACAATGCCAGAAATGCAGTCATTGTTTAAAAAGGAGAGATTGGTGGCCTACATCAATGGAGAGATTAGTGGTCTACATCAATGGAGAGATTAGTGGTCTACATCATTGAGAAAGCTGCTATCTGGACACTGTGCCACAAGCGCAGCGGACATGGATTTGAGGCACCACATCTGCACACGGCTTTTGCATAATGAGGTTTTCAGTGTTTTCACAAGACTGACATTCCCCTCTGAATGCTGTTAAATTATTAACGGTTCCTGCAGCCTGTGGGACCAGCCGAATGAGCATTAAAAATGAGTAAGAATTACTGCCATTTCAAAGTGATTGAGGTCGCTGCTTGCAGCCAGCTGAAGTCTAATTGCCTAAATGACTATAAACATCATTTCTGTCTGAGTACTTCACATGTGCTTTATGGCATGTAGGGGGTATAATCTGGGCTGAGGCAGCATGTACATGCGGGTGCAGCTGGGGACTCTCCCTCACCTGTCTGTTGGAGGCGTTCTTCAGTGATATCCCATTGATTTCATCGATGATGTCACCTGGCAGCACACATCCATCTACCTGGGCCTGGCTGCCCTCAATCAGGTCCAACACGAACACGCGTCCACCAAGATATCTGACTCATTGAATGGGGGGGGGGGGGTTTATATACCGCTGTTTTGGTACTGGAGACACTTGAAAAGTGGAAGGAAGAAGACTAAAACTAACCTGAGTACCATTCCCAGTTCCCGGCATGGTACTACCTCATACACATCACACACCTGGAACATATGAAAACAAACATCACTCTCTCCCTCAAGTCAACATACAGGCATCAAACATAAAACCCAAAATCAGATGCATTCTCAAAAGCCTCCTTCATTGACACAAACGGCAATCAACCACAACAATTTCCAGGGATTGGGGTTGGTCCAAGTAGCGAAAGTATCTATTAATTGTCACACAATGGACAATGGCTGCCTCCACAAAGCAAAAAAGATAATTTACCGGCAACAGCCAGCTGTCATCCAAAAAGCTGCAGTTCTACAGTAAAAGGAAAAAATGGGGGTGAGTGTCACTAAATTCCATCACTTGATTTTACGGTATAGAGACGGGGGCTAGGAGATAACTTTTACCTCAGTGTTAAGGTTGAACTCCAGTTCAGAAAGTACAAGCAGTAAAGACAGGAATGGTTCTGGAGAGCAACATAGTTTCATATTTGTAAGTTTTAAAGTAACAGCCTGCTGCAAAATGAAACTATTCACAGATACCTTTAACTGGTACAGAAAACTTACCCATAAACTTGTCATTTCTGACAATGGAAATAGTAGGATTGTACCACTAAAATAAGACAGAGTTATAATCATTCAGCTGTTCACTTTTGGTCTTAATTTACTATATTTTTATTCTATTATATTTTTATTGTATAATTGTAATGCTCCTAATCCAACTATTAAAAGTACAATTTTCTCAAAATCCAGTATAAATATAATTTTGTATATATACAGGCAACACCTTTACTGACCTCCAACAACTTGCTTGTGTGTGAAAGGTGCAGAACTACATTTCCCAAAATCCTTCTCTTAAGGGCCAGCCTTATGAAATACCGCCCCCTGCCTTGCGCTGTCAACAGCTTCTTGCAAGCAGATGTCTGTTCCAGAGCCAAAGTGATTAGGCTCAGCCTGCTGAATGGGCCAAATGAGAAATTTATAAAAGGAAGTGAATATCCTGATCCTAGGGGAAAATGTATGAATATTTTAGAATGTCCATTTATCTGAAACTTAATGTATTGTTGGGGTAACATTCACTAAGATTATGAATGTATTTGAAGCTTGCAAAAATCTGGTCTCTAATTCATATTTCAAAGCAAGTAACTACTGATTCATCAATATAATGCCTGAAGTGATCCTCTGCTTTCGTTAAACAGAAAGAGCAAAACCCGAATCACTGATTTTCCTGATTAATGCTGCTCACCTTCCACAGGAGTCCACCTGGGGAAGCTGTTCCACACAGTGCCAGTAATCCCTCTGCACAAACCCAAGGACCGGCTCTGCGGATCCCACAAGGCACCATTACTCCTGTCATCAAGCTCCTGCCCAGTTTATGTGAGCAAATCCCCCAGGCACTAAGAAAACTGTCTGTTGCCTTATTGAACATCTACCATGGTTGTGGAAGGTTTAAACACTGAGGAAAGTCTCCAGATCATATGATAAATGAAACACCTAATGCATCTTAGCTAAAGGTGCCCTTTCAATACTGTCAAGATACCCAACAGGAAGTTTGCTGACATCCTGTCACAGATATGCCAGTTCAAACGATAGGAATATTCTATCAGGAAACATTCCCAATGACAGAGTATGACAGTAACAGGCAGGAATTGTACCAGAATGATAGAGAGGGGTTTTGTTTTAGCCTGCCAGTGGACATCAGTCAACTTTCATCAGCCTGATCCTTGGAAACTGTGTGGTGACTCAGTCCATCTTGTTATTTCAACATATCAGTCTGACTCCATATAACAGTGTTTCTCACACCGGTGCTTGGAGAACCCCAGACTGAACTTTCTTTTCTTGCTCCTTCTCAGCTCCAGGTAGGACGGGAGTGGACGACCTGGCAGGCAGCTGGGATGGAGCTAAAACATGGACTGCCTGTGGATCCCCAAGGACCAGGTGGAAAAACATTACCATATAGGGTACTACCTAAAATATTCTATATTGTATATTACATATTCAAACCTAAACTCAGAAGCCATCATCCACCTCATCCCACATTATTCATCCTGTGAATCTGTCACAATAAAAATGAAAACAGTCAATAAGACCTCATTACTCAAGAGTGTGAAAGTGTAACTTGGGCTGTGTTTTGTTTCAAAGCTCCTGTCTACTGCTACACCCTCTACACCAATGAATGGCAAGCAGCCAGTAAGACCGCACCTTTCCAGGCTCTGCTGAAAACTCTTTTGTCCAGCCATAATCAGGTGTGGCAGGGCATGCTTTGGAACAGAATTTTAGAGTGAACTAGACTCAGATTCATTATTGAGGTGTTAACTGATCCTCTTTGTTGGAAAAAAAATATGGTAAATTACATATAATCACATAATAGTGAGAGAAGTGCTTGAAGTGGACCATTACTGTCTGGTACACAGTACCAGCACCTCATCCTTTTTCTGTTCAGAGTACTGGCACCTCTCAATACCTGCTGGTACTGAATAATAAAGGGAGTATCTATACTTGGTACTGAATAACAAGGGGATTACCTGCACCTGGTACCAAATAACAAGGGGAGCATCTGCACTTGGTACTGAATAACAAGGGGAGCATCTGCACTTGGTACTGAATAACAAGGGGAGGATCTGCACATGGTACTAAGTAACAAGGGGAGTACAAGCACCCGTTTATCAGAGTACATGTACATATGGATCTGCAGAACACTCACGCTGAAGGCCCTTGCGAAGAATGAGCTCCAATAACTGGCAGCAGGAGGACAGTTGAGGGTTGGAGTCTGTTATTGCACCGCCCTCTGATGTAAGACTGAGAATACACACTTTGACAGAAATATTAAGCATCGTTAAAGACAGAATTTCACATATTTTATTATTTATATTTTAAATTAATTAATAACAGATTCAACTAAGATTGAAGGAGATCACAATACATCTGCAAGGCTTAGAAGGTTCCTGGTGTGCGGAAATAAAGTGGCAAAGAAGGCAAAGTCTTACATTCAATTTTAGGACCACTATTGTTCCTAATTTACATAAATGATATAGACACCCTGGGACCCGGGTTCTGGTCTCCGCCTGGGTCACATGTGTGTGGAGTTTGCATGTTCTCCCCGTGTCGTCGTGGGGT
>JABFEA020000098.1:12980258-12990637 GCA_019775915.2 Cyphomyrus plagiostoma
AATAGATGCATCTGACTGGTTGCATTTGAACTGAGGCGCGTAATAAATAATGATACTGTTCTGTGAGGATGTGCTGTATTTCTTTTTTTTCCCCATCCCATCGAGACCACTATGTCCGAGACCAAGACAAGACAGAGACTAAATAGAGTCGAGACCAAGACCAAATAGAGTTGAAACCAAGACAAGACTGAGGTCACAAAAAACTGGTCTTGAGACCGGTTTCGAGAACTACAGCACTACCAAGCATAGGAGCCTTTCAATTTTAAACTAGTTTGTAAAACCTAAAGTAGCGCAAAATGTCTTCCCTGACATGGATTATCCGATTCAGCATGACAACAGCTGAGCACAGAATCCTTAAAAACCGGGTGATCCCCTGTTGGGTATGAGACAGCAGCCTGCTGATCAATGCTACACGCATGCAAATGAAGACACACATGAATAAAAATTTTATGTAACTTAATATAACATTCAAACAATGACAGCAGCTCACCCTTCTTCTTGAGAACCTGGACTTCATCCTTCTCGCCAGGGTTGCTGGAGAACAGCACAGAGTAGTGGAAAGTGCAGTCATCGTCCTCGTCTCGGAAGGTGCACGTCTCGATGGCATCCTTGCCTGCGGACAGGTGACATGGAGACCCACTGATTTGTGGAGAGGAGCTCAGAAATAACGAGCAGATTACGGATCTGACAATGAGGAAGAATGGGCTGCTCCAGTCCTTGAGGGCCACCAGGTAGATTGTTATTTATTTATTTTTGAGATCTTCATTCAAAGTTAAAAGCGATCACTTTCTGACTCTGGTTACCTGGTGTTACCCTCAATCTAGTAGTTGACTGACAGGTAAACCTGTAGCTCTCAAATTGTGGAGCTGATCCGATAAGCCAGAGGTGGCCAATCTTATCCACGAAGGGCCAGTGTGTGTGGAGGGCTTTAGGTCAGCTGATGAAACCCAGGTGTGAGGACCCTTCAGCCAATCAGTCCTCTAATTAATAATCTAATTAGGGAGTTTTGGATAAAGATGGGCCACTTCTGTCGTAAGTTAAAGGCGAAATGACTGACTGTCGGGGAGCTTGTCCACCTGGATGATCTTAAAGGGACAGCTGTCACACTTATCGCCCTTCCGTTCCCCAGTCTTCCACGCCTGGCACTGAACACAGCTCCGCCGGTCCTCGCACATTCCCAGCTGGGCCTGGAGGGAGTGTCAATAAGGCGATTCACTCAGAAAGCGCCAATTCCACCACTAATCCATCTGTGTCAGCACAGCAAGGCCAAAAACACAGCTTTTCCCCCACAAATGTCAGGACTGTCTGATGTCATGTCATACATCGGACAGTACTGACATTTGTATTTTCCTGACACACACACATAAAAACTGTCTTTGTGTATGATGCATATTGCACACAGGGGCAAATAAATGAATTGTTCTCCTTGGCTATAATCAAGGGCTCCTGCAAATAAGGTCCCACCTCGATAAAGATGGAATGGTTAGTTAAATCGACAGCAGTGGAGCATTGAATCTGATGTCAGCCTAGGGCCCACAGATTAATTGGCTCCTGACTGTATTAGCTGTACAGCTGGATGAATGACATTTTGCTAAATGACATTTCACTGCTCTGCATGCAGTAACAATAAAGGCTCTTATATCTTATTTCACACATTTCACATGGAAGCCCTGCATGTGCTGCTCAAGTTATGCTATTTCTATGGGGAAAAGTCTAATCTTTAATCTTTTAGTCTTTAGTCTTTTTAGTTTTTTGATTGCAGTCACAGATTATTATGAAATTGACTTTCCCTTTGCAGGGACCGAAAAAATGGTCCAAATAACATCAAAATAACAGGTCCCACAATGTAATATATACAAAACACACTCGCACACATACACAGACAATGAGCACACGAGCTGGGCACTGTTTTTGATCACCTGGAAACCAATTTCGCAGGTCGGGCCAAGATCAGTCCGGGAACTTTCACAGTGGCATCGTCCACACTTACAGTAACCACGTCCATTGCAGATCCCCTACAGAGGATCGAGAGAAAGCGAGACGTAAGTTTCAATAACCAAAACCCACGGAATTTCTGTCACGTTGGTATAATTCGGCCATAAACATTTTAGCTGATAAGCAGTAGGGTAAGAACTCAACAGATTAGACTGAGAGTCTTAGACGCTGACAGGAGAATGGCTGGCAGGCAGCTCTCACCCCTTCGCTGTCCACGCAGGTGTCGTTACTCTTGGGACACTCACAAGCCGCTCCTTCCCAGCCTTCCTCACAAGCACAGTTGCCCATATAGCAGCGTCCGCGATCTGTACAGAGACACGGACACACACACTCAGTGTCAACAGCCTGCGTGACATCAGCAAAAAGCTCATAGAAAGAAACTTAAAGTACACTACACTGGTGAACAGCCGACCATCTAGAAAATATAACCACAAAGTTCTGATCCCCAGCAATTCTTGGGGGCTGATATATGTAGTTACAAACTCTCCCTGAGCACGTACTTGATAGATGTATTAAATAAAGCCCTGAATCAGTCTAATTTAGGGCATCTCCGAGTCCAGTGGGTTAGCCTGAAAGTTGATGCTGGGTGGGCCATAATAAAATCAAGGTTTGCAAAATCCGAACCACAATAAAATAATATGAGTCTATAACAACCATTGCTGTCATTTCTTAAAGACAAAGCTTATGACCAGCGTCACATTGTATTTAGGGTCGCCACTTTCAATTTGAGGAAAAAAGGGACGGCCATTTTCAAATTTCATTTGGGCGTGCAAACAGATTTTGGGTGGCATGGTGGCCTTGGTCTCAACCCAGTCTAATGTAGCTCTTCCACTGCCACGAAGACCCGAGCCACACCATGAACTGACAGCCTTCCACTGTAAATCCCGTGAGCCACCCCCAAGCCATACCTACACTGACTAAACCGAGCTGGTTGTGCTACCTCCACCTGACTGGTCAAAATGCACAGAGATCTGCGTCGATTTGCATGCATTTTCTGAAGGAGAAAAGGGCATATTTTATATATTATTCATTATTAGTAGTATCACACATCTTGATGAATTGATGTATTCCTGATAACTCGGAACTTGAAAGTTTCCAAATACTAATAACCAGCGGTGGATAGTTCAGGTCCAGAAAGCAAAAATCCAGACCAAGATTTTGTTTCAACCAACCAGTTGAGTTACTCTGGGACTCTTTATACTAAACTGGTTCTGTATAGAACAGCTGAACGGAACGAATTTGTAATGCAAATTTATACAAGCGAATGCTAATTCCACCAGCGTTTGAAGGTAACACAAGACGGCAATTCTCAGAGACGTGCTAGCGGATTCTGGCACATAGTAAATCATGATGTACACCCTGTGAACAGTAAATAAGCATCTCTTCAGTTTTATGTCACTGTCTCTCTCCAAACCCAGCAACACCTTTACTGAGCCGACCCGTCTGCAGTGGAAAATCAACGTGAGCTGGAACTGTGCTGTAACTAGTGTCTCTTCGTGGTATGGGTCAGGTAAGGCTTGATTTCTAAATGCCAGTGGAAAAACGCCATAAAACAGAAAATACACTCGCTCTTCAGATAGAGAAATCCGGTAACCCCCCAATTCCAAACAATATCTTAAAAGTGAAACCTTAACTGCCCTTTCTCCCTGCTCACCGTTGCAGAGGAACCCCCCAAACCGCTGGCACTGGGACTTGTCAAATTGACAGTAGGGGCCCTCGTACTGATGGGGGTGGTGGCAGGTGCAGGTCCCGCACTGGCAGTCCCCTTTTCCCGAGCAGACCTCGCCCGTGCTAGGATTGATGCACTTTGTGTTGTCCAAGTTGGACACTGCCGCAGAGCAGTTACAGAAGGCCCCCAGCCTGGAAAGAGAAGCAGGAAAAGGTTATCGTTTGTATGGACGACACAGGGCATGATCTGGCATCTAGCATACTTCCAATCAAATCTGATGCATGTACAGCTGGAGATCTTCACTGATTCATGATGTTTCTGTGGTTTCACCTGCATTATCCTTCAGGTGAATGACAAACTTGGTATTGTTTGCTAACTGCATGGTAAGTTGTGCCTCACATGGTGAGAGTGGCACTCACCAGCCAGGATGGCAGTAACACATCCCACAGATCAGATCTCCATTCCCATTGCATTTCGCTGCATTCACCTGAGGGTTCTACATCAACAGAAAAATAAGAAACCAAACTCAGGCGCTATGCTCTGTTTTAGCTCAGTATACCAGTGGGTCATATGTAACAGATGGTATCATACTTTAAAAAGCTGTAATATCTAGCATACATCAACAATAACATCCCTGCATCAAGATAAGTCAAGCTGAGATGATGATATATGAGATGAGATTATACGACATGACACATGACACACGACACAGCATGAGGCACGGCGCACGACATGATGCACGACGCGGCGCACGGCGCACGACATGATGCACGACATGATGCACGACGCGGCGCACGACATGATGCACGACGCGGCGCACGACATGATGCATGACATGATACATATGGTGCAAAACATGATGAAATGCAAAGACAATTGAAATAGTACAAATAAGTAAACAGTGCAAATGATTTGATAAAATTAAAAGTGCACAAGCAAAACATCCTTAAAAAATTAGGAAAAAATGAAACATGAAATAGATGACCTTACTGGTCTCAAAATTGTACCCCTGACCTCTGACCTCGTCCTTACCTTCTCACAGTCGCAGGTGGCACACAGCACTTCGGTATTAATCCTGAGGTTTGGGGTGAAGGTGGTGGGCTTCACCCGCATGGCACCCTTCCTGTCCGCTTCGGGCAGCTGGCACACATGCTCCTCCCCCACTGAGCTTTGGGCTTTCACCCGAAGCTTGAACGTGCCCTGAGGTTGGCACACACACACACAAACACACACACACACACACACACTTGTGTCACACACGTGATGGTTCGCTGATGAAGGAGCATATTTACACTTTAGACCCCATGGAGCTCTGCTCACTGAATCTCAGGTCAAATATGCTGACTTGTCAAAGTTTATCGACAAAATCAATATAGAAAATCAAGAAAAAAGAAATCAAGTGAGTATAAAATATAGAACTTTTTCTTACATTTTTCATTACTTATACAGTTTATGTCATGTTTTTGTATGACATGTTTATGTAGCTACCTTTTTTCCCGGGACGTTCGCGAAGGTACCATCCTTGTTCATACTACCAGTAGTGGATAAGAACTGGGTCTCCACAGCCTTGGGTCTGTCCTCAGCTCTCAGGCTGATCTTTGAGCGAATGTTCTAGTGGACAGGATATGGGGAGGAGAAGAATGAGAGCAGAAGAGGCTCAAGAAAAAATCTGCTGCAGCTATGGACCAACTCGAGCATGAAAATTCAGCAGATGGTGCTTCAGTGCGCAAATAAATTACAGAATGGTATTCACTGGCCAGGTATTCATGCTTATTCATGGCCTTTATGACACTCACAATGAAAGCACTTCCGATGAGAGTCAGGATGTTGGAAGAATCTTCTTGCAGCTCCCCAATATCAGCGATGGGAAAGTATTGGTACAACTTCTACAAAAATAGAACACGGTGGAAGAACAGAACTGTTAGAATTAATATTGTTCGAGTAGCAGCGTTATCAAAAATGTTATGTTGATGATGAGCTAAATTAGAGAGGAAAACAGGGATGTCCTAATGTACAGGCAGCTTAATCTAGAACAACAAGAGCAATATTAAATCGTGTTGCTATGCTTTCATCCAACAGCTGATATCACCTCTGAAAACCAAAGAAAAATTTCAGTCTATCAGAAGGACAACAGCTTTATAATGTGAGTGAACAGATAGGAGCAAAATGGTGACAATATGGCAGAAAAGTGGGGTGACCGACAGGTATAAACAGAAAAATGAAATAAAAACTAAGGAAAACACTAATTCACAACAGGAGACAAATGAAAATGTGAAAAATCAAGCAGAATGAGAAAAATTTAATTGAAATGTGTAAAAACAAAAAAATTGGTTTGCTCTCAGGACAAGTATTAGGAAAGAAACAGGAGATGGTTGTAATGTCTGAACTGCTGAATAAACATCCGGTCTGTGCCAGGCATTCCTAAGACAGGGAGGAATTAAGAGACAGAAAGGGAGGGCTGGACAGGACCAGGTGATGATATTAGAAGCTATGAAAAGCAACAAACACAGCCTGGAAATGTATGAGAAGACTGAGTGGGAGTGGATGACAAACCAGCAGACCGGCAATCAATTAGGCAAAAGAATGACTAAAATAATAGAGGAATGAGGAGTGTCACAGTTATGGAGCACCAGAGAACCAGCCTTTGAAACAGTCCAAACAGGGCCTAAACAAGTGTGCGTTATCAGGTGTACAATATTTGGTTGTAAATGTGCATGAATTTTTAGTGACGTCGTACTTGTGAATGAATGAATGAGGTTGTTGTTAAATGAGGAGTGGTTGTAATATTACATTAATTAAATCCAAGGCTTGTGTTCATCTTCGGTCAATGATTCTCATTAGTTGAAGATGAACCAAATGATCTCAGTTCACCAGGTAAAAAAAGACAATGAGCTGGTAAAACGCAAATCCCACTTAGCCAGCCCAGGCCAATCAATTTGAGTTCTTTCATCCCGGACTGCAGGCCCACCTACCTCATAGTAAGAGTAAGAGTAGTTGGTGACAGCGAAAATGGGAATGATGTTATGTTTGCCTAGGAGTCGCACGAGGGTGGGTACAGAAGGGTAGTCCTGCCGTGTGTCATAGGTGTAAAAGCCATTGGGTGCCAGGTGGCAGGCCTCATCATTGCGTGGCAGGATGCCAGCCAGCACGTTGGCGCCGTCGGCTTCGTAGTGGAACGCAGACTCAGTGGAAAAGACCAGCAGGTGCGTGCTGTTTTCCCTCCAGCCAATCTGCTCCTGGTGAGGGCAGACGGACAAATCGCTGCGATTATCTGTGGCAAATTCCAGTGTGGTAATTATTCTGTCCCAGGGGCATTAGTGCTCTCCAAACTCAAATTAAAAACATAGAAATAAAACAATATTGAAATATCTGTATGCTGTGAAGAACCATACTTGACGACTTCTCTTCTTCTGCTTTTCCACGGCTCATGGGAGTTTCGCTTACACAGAAATGTCCTGAGGGCAGAAGGAAAAATGATTGGTTCAGAAAGATACCCAATCATATTCTAGAGGAGGTGGGTCCAAGCAGCCAGAGGAGGTGGGATCAATCAATCAGGTGTCGTGGTCCCACCTACTTTAGCTGCTTAGACCCACTTCCTCTACAATATGATTGGTTCTCTCTAAACCAATCATTTCCTTTACTGCCCTCAGAATATTTTTGTGTAAGAAAAACTCCCACAAGCTTTTTTCCATATTTTATTGACTACTGCTTCCCAATTACTACTTGAATGCCAGTTTAATCTTGGACCAGGTGATAAGTAGAAACTCTATGAAGCTATAACACAATCTAGTCTGGAAGACTCCTATAAAGCACTAAGGCAACAGAACAAAGAGAACAGGAGGCTTCTGATGGAGAGAAGTTGCTAACATGGAGTTACCTGGCACACGGTTGCTTGGAGAATGGCATCAAACCCTCCTTCCGGAGCATCCAGGTTGCCTGAGATACGCTCCTTCTTCAGCTTTTCAGTGAACAGGGTGATGTTGTTGGTGAGAGGGATCGTGTTCTGGAAGGAGAAGGGTGGGTCGCTGTCTGGCCACGGCTGCTTCAGCCTGGGGGAAAAGGGCAGACTCCAGCTAGAAACCAATCCCATTGACCAACCAGATTCAGAATTCCCGAAAAGCGTCTACGATGAAAAAGGACGGCCTGGGACGCAAATTCTTACTTTGAGGGACTCATGCTAGTCTGCGGCTCAGTCACTTTATCGACAAACTTCCCAAAGCCAATGGTGTAGTCGTCTGACAGCTCACCAACCAGGTTCGCTGTTATGTACACCGTAACATGACAGTTACACATCATGTGGCGATGCTCCTGACAAATCAAATGCACTACATAAGAAGACTGCAAAGCAGCTTACCCAGGGAGTTCCCCATCTTCTTCAGATTCAGCAAATCGTCCTTCATGGAGTTGGAGAAGTCCATGAGAATGTACAGGTCCAGAGGACCCTTCTTAGGCTCGAAGACGTTCACCAACAGCTCCCTCTCCTCTCCTGGGACCAGGCGCATGGTCATTTGCTGCGGGGCGACTTGTGAAACGTCCAGCTTTTCATTGATCTCGGTGTTCTGCACGCCAAATGAGGTGGGGGGGGGGTCACATGGTAAGAGTTGTGTGCTTCAGATAAGCATTCCAAGTCACGTCAGACAAAGCAATTTAATCTGCTAAACAAAAGGGAAGTGGGGCACAGGGCCAGTCAGTCCAACAGGCGACAAAGGTGACCCCCCCCGGGCACCAACTTCAGAGAGGGTGCTGACTTAACTGTGAATTTCAGTTTTGAGAAGATAAGATGATGCTCACCTAAGGCGCCACATGGGTTAGGACCGGCCCTGTCAGAACATGCTGTGCTCAGAGCCCTAGCTGACATACCTTGACTATTTTCATCATGCTCTCGACCCCTATCATCATAGTGCAGCCATTTGACGTCAGGGTTTCATTTAGGTCACAGCGTGGAAAATCAAACGACTGCAATCCGACAGACAGAAAAACAAATACAGCTCTTAGAAAAATTTCTTTAAGAAGAAAATTTAAAGTTTAATGAAAGAACTTCTTATATGATACATAAATACATATGTAGTGGCATACACTCAGAGGCCAATTTATTAGATACACCCAGCTTTGGCCTACAGAACTGCAACAAGGGTAGACAAGTTCTGCATTCAAAGAAGTATTTCTGCACGCAGCTGTTGCACTGAACTGTTATCTTGTGGCCTTGGTGTTACTTGTTAAGGCCTGATTATTCTCCTCTGATATTGTTCATTAGCAAGGAGTTTTCACACCACAGAACTGTCGCTGCCCAGAAGTTTAACATGTCATTTGCTTCAAGGAACCACCAACAATCACACCATTCTCAGAATCACTTAGATTAGGTTTATAGGAGCCGGCTGTGTGCAAAACAAGCAGGTGTACCTAATAAATGGACCACTTTGGGTGTATATTACTGGTTTCAAGATACATGTTGTGAAATGTAATCTTGTTCAGTGATGATTTTTCCAACAAGAACACGTTACCACTAAAATGAATGAATATTTATAAATACTTTCATTCTTCTCCAAGTTAAAATGCACACTATAATCAGTACTAATCTTAACAAGAAAATATTCCCCGTGAATTTACTCTACTACACTAATTCTGCAGTTTGACTCAGGAACCTCGAAGGTGACATTTGCTGCAATGGGGAACGTCATCGGTAGAGCTGAATCTCACCTCATCACTGCAGTACACGCAGCCTTTTCCAGCCTGGATGCATTCAGAGCAGCGGGAGGCTTGGGCCGCTATACAGTGATTGACTGCAGAGGGAGGCAGAGTCACTGGAAGGTAAACTGGCACATCGCCACCATTTTAACGATCACCCAGAGGGTCAGAATTTAACCAGTCCCCATGTTAAGCATCAATGGAAGCTTTTCACTTGCAATCCAGAAAAGTATTGCTGTTTAAATGGATAGATAATAAACCAGCGACACTCTTAGGCTGATATTTAATGCTATATCTACAATGTATAATGGGTAAATTTTACAGGATTGGGACACCTTTTTAAAAAAATATATGTTGGGTCAGTAGTGTACTGAAAGCAATGCTCAACTGTAATGGCATGAGTCAGTGATTTTCATTTGCCCCCTAACCCCCCTTAATTTTTCTGAGTATCCTTCTTTTTCTGAATATCAGTTGCTGCAATGCAGGTATTTTTAACGAGACTGAGCGCTCTTAATAATTTTGCACTCGTCACTCCTTTTTTTCTATGTGAGGCAATGGAAGATTGGGTGGCCTCTCCATTTTGTTTTGCTTAAATTTGTGCTGTATATGTTCATCTGTTAACGGTGAAACCACAACAAAGGTATTTTCTCCCGGAGAGCAGGATGGGCTGGCAGGGGGGATGGCAGTATTGCTGCACTGGGGTTACCTCTTTGGGCTTGGCACAGCGTTAGAAGGGCTGCCCCCACCGAGAGCCATACGATCCATCCGCCCATTTCCCTCCTGAAACACAGAGCAGAGCAACGAATCACCAATGGGCGTAGTATTCAAGTCGGGCATGTCAGCAGAACATGCTGATTGGGGATGTGTGGCTCAGCAGGCTGTGCCCATGATCAGAAGGTTGTTGGTTCAAACCCAGGTTCAGCAAAATAGTCACATGTCCATCGACTTCTTCAGCAAGGCCCTAAACCTCCCTCCCCCCCCCCCCCACAATTCCCCACAGGGATCAACAGAGTATTATTATTATTCACTA
>JABFEA020000098.1:13052663-13069922 GCA_019775915.2 Cyphomyrus plagiostoma
GGACTCAGACCTCCACCTGGCCGCGGAGCTGGGGAAGACCCTGCTGGAGAGAAACAAGGAGCTGGAGGACTCACTGCAGCAGATGTACATCACCAATGAGGAGCAGGTGCAGGAGATTGAGGTAGGGGGCGCTCTTGCTCGCGTGTTGAGTCTCACTGGTTAAGGGGCTGGACCTGTGGCAGAGATCGGAGAGAGCGAGTCGCCCACTGTGAGCCGTTTAAAGGTTAGGGTGAGAGCAGAGCAGCGGGTCCGTTCATCTCGCCGTCATCGCCGAGCGGCTGCCATCCTCCTAACCGAAATGGGGGGGGGGGATGATAATGCCAGAAAGATGACAGTTAGACTGTTAAGGCGACACAGCAGCAACTGAGTGAGCGAAGCCTCTGAACGGGCTGCGCTGGCCCTTTAAGGCCAGGCGACGTGATTGGATCCCACCAGCAGTGATGGCAGGTGCCCGCAGTGAGAGCTGACGCACAGCCAAGGGGCAGCTTTCCCCGCAGGCTGAGTGGGGGGCTGCTTCCTGTTCAAGAAGCAGAGAGGCCTCTCAGGCTGTGGCCACGTGTCTGTGCGTGTGTGTGTGTACATGTGTGTGTGTGTGTACGTGTGTGTGTACGTGTGTGTGTACGTGTGTGTGTACGTGTGTGTGTGTGTGTGTGTGTGACAGTCAGTCTTTTCCAGTGAGCAAATTGTCCATAATTATCTTTCCTTCGTTACCGCTTGCCCCCTGGCCTAAGGCTGTGCTCCTTGTCGTCTAACCCGGTCTCCATGACTCTCCCTTTGGGCTATTAAGCAATACAGAGGCCGGGTGGGGGGACCTCGGTACCCCCCCCCCCCCCGCGATGGCACAGACAGCTCGGCAGTCATGCGTCTTCATTAGTGTTAGGGTTATTGCAGTGTGATTTCAGAGTGTAGATGTCTCCATGGGTAACCAGCGCACCATTCTAGGTAGTGCCCCAGTAAACCAATCAAGTTTAATCCCATTTCAAAGACAAGAAAAAAACAGACAAATCCAGGTCTTTCTTGTTCCTCTGGGTATCTCGCAGCATCCTCTAAAATTTTAGCACGCTCTTACTGTTGATTTCTCTGATCAGAAAACAACCAAGAAATTATACCTTATTTAAAAATGTAAGATCTTGTTTTTTCCTCAGAATGAGGTGACAGACCTGTTAATTGTTTCATTATCTTTTTGTTTCAAGACTTCTATTTAGCAGATGCTTTTATCCAAAGCCGCCTAGAGTCGGGAAGGCAGGACCAGCTGATCCCTGGGGCAGTTCGGTCTAAGGCCTTTGTTCAGGGGTCCAACAGTGACATCACTTCTGACTCCAGGAGCTGAATCCCTCACGTGGCGTTCATGGGCGCAGTGTGCTAACCCACTGAGCCACACACCACCCTCGGGGGTTATCAGAGTTGCATCGTCAGTGGCTCAAACTGATCATTGACATATTCTGGTGGTTGCCTGCACCATGCCTGGGGGCGGAAGGGGCATGATGATGTCACCTCATGAGTGCTCGCCCTCACCTATCCATGTGTGATGCATCTATATTTAGAACATATGTGCACTTCATTGTATTCGCTTACATTTAAATGTTACTCTCCATCCCATCCCGCCGTCTGCTGCCTGAGAGAGACTCTGGCCTCCACTCCCCCCGATCCTTTGCGGAATGGCTAGTTGGAACATAGAATGGTGTAAAAATTGTGGCACGCCAATGTGGACGTTTTGCCTGACAACAGATATATTTTTGTCTAATATCACTGACATGGATAACTGGTTAATGGCTGACCTGCATAAATATGCAGTAAAACTGATGTTGGTGATCCTACTTCTTAAGGTTTCATAAATGTGTCTGGCGACCACATCCTATAATGCAGGCGGTGAGACGTCAGCAGTGCAGCGCTGACCTGGGAGACTGACCTGGGAGACTGACCTGGGAGACTGACCTGGGAGACTGGCGAGGTTCTGAGGGTCACACTGAGCAGCTTGCGTTCTGTCCGCAAGAGAATTATAGAGTTCTGGGAGATCTAGTGCAGAATTATTGAGTTTTGGGAGATCTAGTGCAGCATTATTGAGTTCTGGGAGATCTAGTGCAGAATTATTGAGTTTTGGGAGATCTAGTGCAGCATTATTGAGTTCTGGGAGATCTAGTGCAGAATTATTGAGTTCTGGGAGATCTTGTGCAGAATTATTGAGTTCTGGGAGATCTAGGTGTTCCTGACTGTCTGTGGGTTCCCAAAGACTGGATTGGGAAACACTGATCTAGAGCGCCGGAGTGTGTGTTGTGCACTTCTTGAAGCTTAATTTCACCCACGTCTGATTCCCACCCGTCCGATGTCGTGATGATCCACGCTAAGGCGGTGAAGGCATCTGCTGCTATTGAAGCCTGTTCAAGAGGTTTGTGACATTTAACATGCTTTTTTTTTTGAGGAGGAGAACAAGAGACCCTCTCGCTGGTATTGAAGTGCTGGTATCGGAAGAGCTGAATATTTAAACGGTTTCACACTTGTTCCTGTTTGGAAGTGGTTCAGAAAGCGATGCAAATAGCGCCATCTGCTATCCAGCCTGCAGGCATGGCAGCCATCTTTGTTTGTGGTTACTGGTGGCGTTCATTTATACCAGATGATTGTCTTTTTATTCCCTGCAGCTGTTTATTGCTGTACAGAAGAATCAATCAACAGTCATTAACCCTGGCATGCCCTCCGGTGAATAAATAGTCAGTATGTTTTCTAATTGTATGGATTAGCATTAGGGCACCGGTATGGGCATGGATACCCTGGCAGATTCAGTGAGCCCAGGACTTTTATTTAATCGGGGGGGGGGGTGGCAAGGTGACATTTTCTCAGGGGTCCCAGAATTTCCGGCTATGCCCCCAGAGCATATGTACCTATGTACCTGTCTGCTGGAGCCATGCGCCTCTTGCCCACAGTACCTGTCGAAACAGCTGGAGATGCTGCGGCACATGAACGAACAGCACGCCAAAGTGTACGAGCAGCTGGATGTCACGGCGCGCGAGCTGGAGGTGACCAACGAGAGCCTGGTCTTGGAGAGCAAGGCGTCTCAACAGAAGATTGAGAGGTCCGGCCCGAAGCACAAATACATACACACACACACACAGTGGGCAGCACTGTCACATGATCCTCCTCTGGCACGCTATTAACTTGAGCCCACAGCTATGATACCAAACGACACGTTCACTCGTAGTACAGTTCACACAAAACAGCACCTTTGTGCATTATAGTTACAATATTTACAAATACATGGGCTTGATTCAGAATCAGAAACACTTTATTGATCCCGGAGGAACTTTTTGAACCGGTTTCACTGGCGTTCTGTACATACCCAGTGCGTAATTGGTAATATGCATTAAAATAAATTATTTTTATTGGAAAACCAATTCAGCTGGTTCTGAGGACCCACAGGACGGCACGTTTATGTAGGTGACCCTCATGCGCCCTCATGATTCAACAAACCGGCGAATCATCAAGCACCTTAGCACCCTTGCGGAAGCTTCCGGAGCTCGCCGCGTGTTCACGTCACGGGGGGGGTTTCAGGCTGACGGGCACCATCGAGCTGCTGCAGGGCCAGGTGGAGGCGCTGACGGTGCGGGTGGAGGAGCTACGCTCGCTGGAGCAGCTGAGAGTGCGGCGGCAGAAGAGGGAACGCCGCAAGACCATCCACTCGTTCCCCTGCCTGAAGGAGCTGTGCACCGCGCCCAGGTCAGGCGGGACCCGCGTGCCACGCGGCGAACAGCCAGAGCGAACCCGACACTGTTATCTGGGTGCGGTCCAGAGCAGCCGAGGAATGCTGCATTCATAATGGTGGGGCGGAACAGTACCCAGTGAACACGGCCGCTTGTTAAAACTCACAGAGACCTCTCCAATTAGCTGTTGGAGAATTTATTTTAGTATGGCGATTTTTTTTTTTTTGAATCCAGTGGGGAGCATGGTAGCCTCGCACCTCAAAGATATTGAGTTTAGTCCCTTCCCTGTGTGTGTGGGGTCTGCAAGGGTTTTTCTGGGTAATCCAACATCCAGCCCAAACACCTGGTTCAGGTGAATGTGTCTCTCTGAGTTACGTCCAGTCTGGGCTGGGTAGGTGGATGGATGGATGGATGGATGGATGGATGGATGGATGGCTAAATTCTCGGTTGAGTATGTGCCCTGTAATAGACAGACATTCTTACCAGAGTGTTTCTTAAACTCCTTCCTTTGCATGCATGGGCAGGGTCACTGTAAGTGTTAATGGAGTATTAACTGAGTACTGATCATTCAGTCAGTAGGATCAGTCCTATCCTCCAATCAGGCAGCTTGTTTTGTCCATAGGTATGAGGACGGCTTTGTGATTGGCAGCACCAGGCCCCCGAGCTTGGAGGTAGAGCGGCGCCCCCTGGAGGAGGAGAACGAGCAACTGCAGGACACTGTGACGTCCCTCCGGTCGGCCGTGCGGGCAGAGAGGGGGAGGCGCGAGGGGGCCGAGAAGGAGTGCGCCGCTGTCCTGCAGGAGTTTGCACGCCTGGAGCAGCGCCTGCAGGGGGCGGAGAGCTGCCAGCTGCGCGTGCAGGAGCTGGAGGCAGAGCTGCAAGAGCTGCAGCAGTTGCGCAGGGCCCGAGCCATTCTGCTGAGCGGGGAGGACGGCCTGGCGCAGACGCTGCTCAACAGCACACCGGAGACTGACACGCTGGAGGAGGACCGGGGGGCTCCGCCTGACGGGGAAGGAGGTGGAGTCAGGGGAGGGGAGGAGCTACCGGCGTCCAACCCGGTGCGCAAGAGCTGCAGCGACACGGCACTGAACGCCATCGTGGCCAGGGACGCCTCGGGCCGCCGGCGGGGGAGCTATGCGCTGCACGCCAACAGCGTGCGCAGGCGGGGCATGTCCATCCTGCGGGAGGTGGACGAACAGTACCACGCGCTGCTGGAGAAATACGAGGAGCTTCTGGGCAAATGTCGGCGCCACGAGGAGAGCATGCGGCACGCCAGCGTGCAGACCTCCCGACCCGTCTCCCGGGACCCCTCCATGAAGGACTGCGCCGCGCCGGCCCCACAGCCCCCCCCTGCCCCCGCCCCTGCCCCTTCCACCCCTGAAGCCATCGAGAGCATCAGCAAGCAGGTGGAGGCTGTGGACAAGCGTCTGGGCCAGAACGCGCCCGAGTACAAGGCCCTCTTCAAAGAGATATTCTCCCGCATCCAGAAGACCAAGACCGACATCAGCTCCGGCAAGGCCGGCTCCAAAGGAGCCAAGAGCAGCAAGTAAACCACCTCCTCGTCCCTGAGCTGCATCTCCACCCTCCTGCAGCAGTATGGATTCAAATGAAAACATCTGACCTCTCTCGGCCTCTCTTGGTCTCTCTTTAGCAGGGGCGTGTTTGTTTTTTTTTATAGACCATTACATCTCAGCTGCCTTCTTCTGACTTGCAGGGAGGTCACAGTACACAAAAGGAAGCCAGAGCAGGAAATGAGCCGGACTGAACAATGCGACCATCCCATTCTCCCGTCTGCAATGCTTTCAGCTTATCAGAACCACAGTGCGGAAAAAGCTGGCACATTAAAGGATCCAGACCATTGTGGTGAACCGAAAGGGAGGTTCTAGGTGCAGGAGAAGGACCAGACACCAATTAGAAAAGCTTTTAACATTTTTGTTTCTCCGAGGATGAGGGCATTGCACTTATGAGCTTGTTTAACCCTTACTTTGCAAACCCAAAGAGCATTATGATTGGTACATTGGTACCGCTTCCCAAACACTCAGCTGTTAAAGCCTGTTCAATCAGATGACGTGCCAGACTTTGTGTGTAGTAACGGAAGCTTTTAGTTTGGCGTGCGCTCCTGATACCTGCGAGGGGCCTGGGTTCGAGACCGGTCGGGAAGAGGTCCAAACATTTGAATGGATATGTGTCTGTGGGTGGGGGGCAGGAGGGGGTTAATTTCAGTATAAGAAGCGGAAACAATCCTGCCTGAGGACACGAAGCAATAGCCGGGCAGTACCATCAAAACTGTGAGGCAGGCCCGAAAGGCCTCAGCTGTCTTTGATCTGCTCTGTTTTGAGAAGAGCTATTTTTCTGTGTTTACTCCACAGCACTGCGCTAATGCATAACACAGGGTGTGTTTGCGTTTTTTTTTTTCTTCTTCTTTTTGAATAAATATTTTCCATTATTAAAAGGCCTGAGAAATCCTCTGGCTGTTGTCTTTTCACCTGTTGAGGAGAAGGCGCCGTAGGGGGCGCTGTAGCCTTAGAATGATGCGGCACTTGATAAACTTCTGTGACTTATATGATTAGGACCTATTACAAACTTCTCTCATCACCTGTTTCTCTTTCCTACGATTTGGCCAGTCTTCCTCGCTCTACACGTACAGACGCGGGTTCATATTGCGTCTTTCCCATACCTAGCTTTGCCGATGCTAGCCTCAGGTTAAAGGACGAAAAAATCTGAAATCACAGAACTGTGTTTAATGTAAATTAGCGCGTTGTGCGTGGGAGAGGCGCAGGTTTCTGCGTGGGGCGTAATCGCAGAAGCTGAGCTGTAGCGCTCTGCCCGGCGCCGATCGGCGCGCTGAAGGAGCCGCTCCGCCGCTGCTTTTCGGGAATCATTTCGCTCCACAGGAAAATATGCTGCGAAATAGTCGTTACGTCGCCGTGTTCTGCAATGACGAATATGAGCTCTTATTAGCCTTAGACTACGGACAATTTTCTACTTTTGCTCTGAACCGGGTGTCTTAGTCTCTGTCGCCGAATCCCTGTCTTCATGAAATGTCCCACAGGGTTCCACATCACATTGCTTCTGAGCAGATTTGGGTGAGAGCTGGGTCTGACTTTCTCTCAGGGTCTTAAAGGGTTGCAAGGTCAATGAACTTAGCAGTTGTTAACACTGGTATTGAAAAAGGGAGAGAATATTTTGGTTCGGGAAAAGTTTGCCAAAATGGAGCCCAGCTGAGCCTAAAAAGCTCTGTGTGTTTTTCTCCTCGAGACATCTTGGCCTTCCCTGCTGAGATGTTCTCCACTTGCACTAGAAGATGCTCTTGGCCGTCTTATTTATTACTATATATTTATTGACATGTCTTTAGTGTCATCTCACTATCAGAGACTAACCTTTCATTTTGAATAGATCACTGAGTTATTAGAAGGAAACAGCACATTGTGAAGAATCTGAGGTGGAGTATCAAAGATTTTGATAACTAATGCAAACTTTTTTGAAGCTTAACTTGGTCGAACTGGCTTTGTTTTTGTTTTGCACATGTTGAATCTGTATTTTGGGTTGGTTACCATAGTTTTAGCTTTTTTTCCCCCACTGTAGCATTTGTCCAGAGTTACACATGAGTTACACATTATGTATAAACCAGCCTGCTCAGTTCTTCCTCTGTCAAAGTAAAAATGTAGATGTTAACTTCTGTTCTATGTCATCTTAAATATCTCCTTTATCTTATATTCCATTAAAGAATTGCAGACAAGTTTCAGTGTGGATTTACTTATTTTTATGAATAACTTGACACACACCTGTTTGGGGGGGGGGGGGCATATGCCACAGATCTTGCCTCACTGTCCATCAAAATATGAAATGAACAGTTTGTGTGCCTCGCTTAGTAGCAGTCTGTGTCTCGCCCGGTTAAGTTTCTGTTTGTGATCGGAAGATTGCTGGTTTGAGCCTAGCTTTGGCAGAATAGTGATGTGACTGGGCCCATGAGAAAGGCCCTTGACCCCTACAAAGCTCTGTATGTTTTACAGATACACAGTTGTGGAAAAAAAAAGTTTTGCACCTTTCTGAGATGCTCGGTTACGTGTTTTTTTTTTTTGTTGCAAGGAATAGCTGCACGTGATTGGACAAATTGTGAAGGATCCCAAATACAATAGTTTCTAAATTGTAGACTGTTACTTTATAAGAGCAGTTACCCAATATCACTGTCACCCTGGGGAAGAATTTTTCTGTTTTTGTCATTGTTGTCGAGGAATTCAGACCTGCTACTCTTTGCAGAGCTGCTTTCCCTCCGACACGTTGATAAGTTTGGACATGCTCTGCTTATTTCAGGCCCTGCCACAGGATCTATTTAATTTTGTTTATTCTGAGCCATTCAGCTTTAGAATTAGGTTTTAACTTTTGGATCATTGCCTTAATGCAGTGGTTCCCAACCCAGAACTCAGGCACCCCAAACAGTCCACATTTTTGCTCCCTCCCAGCTCCCAGTACCTGTACCAGTTACAGTATTACCCAGTTAGTCTCCAGCTTCTGGTCATGGACATAACGACGTTCTGCTTAAAAAATTTCCAGCAAAGTGCAGGATTGATGGTTCCTTCAGTGATGGCAAATCTTCCGGGTCCTAAGGCAGCAAACAAAGAAGCTGCATGGCAGCACGGCGCCAACTGTGTGTCTCTGTCTTTGGAAATGCTATATTTGCTTTACGCCAGACATAGCGACACCTGTTTTGCTCCAATATACTCCTCTGTCCATAGAACATTATTCCCAAAGGCTTGAGGATCACCCAAGTGTTTCTTTGTAAATGTAACTGAGCACTCATGCTACTTAAGGCAAGCATATCCCTTCAGTGATAGTAAATGATTGCCAGGTATAGCTTAGTTAGTTGGTAGATTAGGTTATCCTGCTGTTATGGGTATGAATCTGGCTTGAAGGTGGGCTTCCTTTAGTTCTTTGAATTAGAAGTTTTTTATTGTCGTTATACCAAGTACAACAAAACTGCAAAGCATTTACTCCCTTGGATATAATGAAGAATCATTGACACAGAGATTATAGAAAGTGCTACAAATAAATACTACTGAATAAAAAGTATATAAATATGTGTACATAGTATGTATATTACACAGGTAGCATATATTGCGCTTTGCTGTAGTTTTTATATAAGATAATTATTGCACATCCAGAGAGGAGGAGGAGAGAGAGACAGAGACCCAGAGAGAGGAGGTCAGTGCATTCTAAGGTTCAGAGGTTATGGCTCTGGGGGAGAAGCTGTTTGGACATTCTTAAGAGATCTTTTACAACTTCCTGAGTAAGTTGTTGTCCCCCTGGAGAAATTTTGGCAGGCTAACCTTCCCTGGGAAGATTCACCACTGTTCCAAATATTCTCCATTTGAAGATAATGGCTCTCGCTGTGGTGCTGTGGAGTCTCAGAGCTTCGGAAAAGGTTTTGTAATCCATTCCTGATAGGTAAGTTTTCCCCCTTGTTCTCCATCACTCCACTTTTTTCTTACATTCCCCAGATGTGCGTTCATCCACAAAATTTATCAAGTTCAGAAAATAAGTGCTGTGCCTGCTAATGACTCCAGCTGTACCCATTAGTATTTGCTAGTTAGCCCTAGCTAGGTGTTCCTGCCTCTGCCTTCCCCATCACTGAAGGTAGTCCCTGAAGGCTATTTGTGGTATTAGGGGTTGGAGAAGGCACTGGGAAGGTGGGAGTATATGTGTATGTAATATTGTACTTAAAAACAGTTTTTCTGCTGGACTTCTACTTTGAATTTGTTTATGATTTGTACTCTTCAAAGCTTAACCTTTTAAAGAAATCTTACCAAAAAAAAAACATTAGCCATGGAAATACTATAATAGGCCTGTCATGATAATAAATCTTGTTGTTGGCTGCAGTTGCGTATGGTTTCGTCCAAGTCTATCAGTTAAAATTTCAGTAAAATGATCAAATTAATCAAATTAGCGAATTTGGACGGCAGACTAAGTAAGTAAGGGAACAATTGCTTTGACATGAGCAATATGGGCGTTGAATAACTTTATTGCTTAAGTATATTAAGTATCGATTTAAAAATGTTTACACAAGTTTCTTGTATCACATTATGCAAAAAACAAGATATCAGGAGGGGAAAAACTTTGTCACATCATTATAATTTTATTATTTAAAAAATAATTTAGTAACTGCTGCATATGATTATATTTATCGATGTAATTTTGTACAACTTTGCACAACTGTGTTATTTTGTTTTGTTTTATTTCTACTTTTTTATGTTTCGTAATTTATTTCTAATTTCTATGTTTCGAAATTTATGTTCTATGTTGTTTGTGAACGTAAGCAATAATACTACCGAAACAAATTCCTTGCACATGCAGTAGTACCTGGCCAATGAAGTGAATTATGATTCTTGATTCGAACGCAGATTCGCCAGTCGTTCAATAGATGGCAGTGTTTGCATAGCGATTGAAAAACCACACGGGCTGCCCATTTACCCACTAGTAAAATTCCCCCGGACTGTTGTAAGTCGGGGTTGTTGTGCGTCTTCTAACGTCTGCAGAAAAAGGTTAATTGAGCAAGGAGTGTGATTTAATGCAATAGCATTCAAGATAATGACTAAAAAAGCAATGCATCAAATTAAAGTGAAATTAGAAGTTGTAAATTTGTTGTTCATCTAATGTTTCTGTTTGCTCGAATGTCGACTGAAATATGCAATGGTGGCTGTTTTCTTCAATATATAGTATGTGAGAATGTGAGATGTAATTTCAATGTTTAGTTGTTTCAGAAAAAGATTATCCCAATTCAGATGCCAATATTAGGTAATAGCCTTTGGACAACTAAGTCGAAAAGAATGCTTTTCTTGTGTTGACCGCGTGGCCTAATGGATAAGGCGTCTGACTTCGGATCAGAAGATTGAGGGTTCGAGTCCCTTCGTGGTCGATATTTTGTTTTATTTTATTTGTGAAATTCTTTTGTCCTAAAAGATTAATGTACGTTTTAGATTTTTCTAAAGGATCGACATTTTAGATATTCTTCAGTGACCACGAATTTTTACGTGTTAGCTGTTGTGCTCAAGGTAGCGATAAAATTCATTCCAGCCCTCTGTAAATATAAATAACTCGATTTACTATTAACCAGTCTTATACATTACAATAACGTGCATATGGAAGTAAATGAAATACTGCATATTTTGAGTTAAATCCCTAAGGACTAATGCACGAATTGATTGGATATCAATGACTATTCAAAAAGAAAAATTCCAAGTAGCAGAGTGGCGCAGCGGAAGCGTGCTGGGCCCATAACCCAGAGGTCGATGGATCGAAACCATCCTCTGCTAAAATATTTTCTTATTTCGAAATAATATATTTTTTCTCAAATATACTGCATGTTTAGCTCTTCACTCAAATACCTGCAAATTATATGGTTTTTGTACTCATAAGTATCGCATTTCATATTGTTTACTACCCAGATAAGTAAAGAATAAAATACTGGTTTACACATATATGACAAATGAAATCCTTGAATCCTTGTTTCAATAAAAACGGTGTGTTAGTCCTCTGAACAAATGCTGTTGCTTTTTAAAAGGGGCCTTATAATTATGATTAAAGACAAATTTTTGAAAATGATTAGGTACAACATAGTTAAATGCCTATGAATAAAACAGTTTTAATGATGCATATTCTTTATTTCAGAAAAAAAACATACCATTAAAAATCACAATTACTTCCACAATATATATTTTCAGCTACAATGGCATTAGTCCAGGTGCACCTTACTGCAGAATCCAATGAAGTAGAGTGCAATGACTATCTGTGGAACTCTCCTTCAGTCAAAATCCACTTTCCGGCTCTGCTTTATGACTGAGTGAATCTTCTTCTGTTTTAGCCTTTCCTTGTTCATATGTTGCAGCCTAAGAGAGATTTTTATTTGTGTGAATCATATAAAGGCCTTAATTATGTGCAGAATCACACATTGCAGTGATGTAATCTAAGTCTACATATTTAAGTAGGGCCTTGTATTTTTCAAATATGATGACTCATTATCGACAGTGAATGGAATGGCAATATTTAAATATACAAATTTATTTTACTATATGACAGAGAGCAGTTTAGTGCATTTTTCCACTACCTTGCCCTCCTTATGGCAATATCCTCTTCAGTGGGTTCATGTGGCTTCTGACTTGCTTCTGCAATTATGTCATGGATTTTCTGCAAACAGTCATTCAGGTTTTGCTGTTGACTTCTACTTGCCTCAGATGTGACCAACAACTCGCCCACTTTGTTGATGCGATTTTTATTCTATTGTGGCCAAGAGAGAAGATAAACATGTAACAGTGGTAATCAACAAATCATAGAACTTTCAGATTCTTGCTGTATCCAAATTTGACCCGGTATGAACCTCCCACCTGACCACAAAACAGAGCACATTACTAATAAGTTACTGACTTAGCAATCCACCAGTATAAGGCAGCAGTATAAGAGGCCACTGAATTGCTGAAACTTCAACCAGTAATTGTAGCAATAATGCTAGTTCGCACTGGAGCAAGACCTATACATCGCTATACAGTTATATATTGCAAGAACAAAATTTACTTACCTGGATGATGATCTTATTCCTGACATCCTCCGGAATCCAGTCTGCTGTCTGTACATGAAACCTGATTTCTGCCTTTGTGTTGACTAGCAAAAAATTATCAGCAGTGATGCACATTATCCATTATCGTCGACCATATAGGCATGAAATATTTATAGTGTACTATGCTGTTATTTGATAAAAATAAAAAAACACCGTCAAGTATGGCATCACCATAAGAAGTACTTGTACATAACATTTAAACCTTTGTTCACGTGCTGCCCGCCCGGTCCGCTGCTCCTGCTGTACGTCACTGTCAGGCGATCTGGACAGATGAAAGCAGTAATAATTGGAGTTCTTTTTCTGATAGAAGTCTAGGGCTCTTTAGGAGGCTCTATGATGCAGAAGACGCAGACTGCAGTCCTATCGACATACAGGTTACGTGTACCGTAGATTTAACCACTAAGTCTGGCTAATTAAAGGAAACCAACATAACGCGTATATCAAAAATTCAGACAACAAACTTTGTAGTGCTACTTTGAAATGTTAAGAGAACTACGTACCCATGGGGACAGCCAATCTCCCACCCTACAACAATGTAAAATACATGTTAACCAAAACTCAACTTTCGATCACAGCTTCGAATTCATTAGAATTCATTGACATGGAGTGTCCTACTAACAAACACCTCCACATGTTACAATTACATAGATTAATGATTAGCCAAAAGTATCACCACATCCTAGTTCATAACTAATTTACCCAGTTATAATCGTCAGCCTTGTTGCCATAATTAAGACTCGAGGAGAAATATCGCACGAATATATTAGTTGCATCCAGTTCTGCGTGCATATACCGATGGTGTAAAACAGCTTTAATCTCGGTTGGGACAACACAGGGTTTTAACCCAAACAAACGCAACATCTTCAGCGCCATTTTGCAGTATCATTTTACGGCTTTCTGGTTGACACGGCAACTCCTCGATGTTTACGACAATTTTTGGGGGGTAATTTAATTGACCTACAGTCTTGCATTATATATGAATAAGTTATGAACCACGCCAAATTATGGATCGAGAATGATGGTATATTGACACTGGATTTTTTAGTCGCGATACTTAATAATATAAATGTAGTCATTTATAATAGTATAATTTTATGTAAAACACCATGGTCCCACAACTGTATCAGCCAGTACTTATTCAAAAACTGATATATAAGTTATGTCGTTGGGATCACAAATACTCCACATAAAAGAAAAACAGTTTAAAAAATACATTACGGTTCACCTGATTTTGAATGTAGTTACTGAAAAGAGTGTGTAACCAAAGCGCTCACGTGTCTCCCTTCGATAGCTCAGTTGGTAGAGCGGAGGACTGTAGGCGATGAACGTAGGCATCCTTAGGTCGCTGGTTCGATTCCGGCTCGAAGGAGAATTTCTTTTGAATGCAGTTTTCATATTGCCGAAACATGAATAACTACTTTAATAAAGCATCATCTGATCTTGAAATTGACTTTTAAAATCAAAGTCAACAGACCAATGATGAGATATTGTAAAATCGTAGTCTTCAACAGACTCCAGCAGCACAAAAATGCCAAAATAGAAAAGCAGATCATACCGGATTAGTCTTTACAGCTGTCAAATTGCTGTTAATTTCTAACCCAGTTACCATGCTGGCTTTTGCTATCTTCATTGCAAGGTCATGATTGCACTTTTTAATTTAGACACCTGAGAAAACCCTGATGGAAAGTCATGCCGAATACGGTTATTTAGATAATAAATATAGGAAGACTTATTGTTAAATGGGACAAGAGTCACATGAATTAATTACAGCTAAAACAATTAAAGTAACATTCAATGTAATATATCTATAAATGTGATGTTCTTTACTGCTACAGAGCTCCCCAATCTGTACAGATGCATTTTAAATGAAGTCCTGGAGTTAAGTGTTTCTCTTCAAGGACATAGTAATATACTTGATAAGTATTCTCATTTAAAAAGGTGCCAATTTCGACTGCATATAAAATTATGGTGCCAAATGTGCAAAAACACCGCATTCAGGTTTTGCTCATCTTCAGGCTTTGAGTGATTTCCTGCAACCAACACAAAACACACCGCATCCTGTTCATAGGAGTTGCACAATGCATTTAACAATGTATTGCAACAGCCTTTGTATGTAATGTAACAATACTTCAGTTCTTCATGACAAATACAAATTAAATCTCAAGTGCACATACCAGTAACGAGATGAATGTTACAGATGCACTTAACTCATTCGAAATATTGCAGATAGACAAATAACAAAAAAAGAAAACCTCATTTTTTGGAGCCGTGTCATTTCCTATCTTTGCAAAACTGTCACATGTCATTTGCAGCAGGTAAAACATTAATGACAAAATCTGAAACGTGACTGTTTACTTATCTCTACACATTCAGGTTACATTATTGAATATGCCACTTCTCCATGAATGATTTTTAATCATGTGTATATCGATCTTTAATAGTCATAAAATCCATTTCAGAAAAAAAAAAAATCACAGAACACCAATGATAATTCGTTCCCTGTTAATATGAACCCCATTGCCTATTGCAGACTGCCTAAGAAACTAAAAAGAGCACATTTTCTTGCATTTCTATAGGCAAACATCTGCTTTCAAAATACTGGCAATTACAATACCCTTTGTTACCAAATCACTTGTTGAAGACAAATAATTATATCTTAGTTCAAGTCACTGTCATCTTTTACAGACTGCTTGCTCAAAAATACCAGACTGACAGGAGAGCTGGATCACTCATTCACATTCTTGGCGAGTGTTTGTCAGATCCGATTTGTTAGCAGACTGGGGAAGGAAGAGGAACTCAGCCATTTTGAGTCTGAACACTTTAATGGCGACTGATGAACAGCTGGTCCAGAATGACACAATCTGAATAATCGAGGCGTCACAGAAGTAGCACACAAAATACAATCGTATCATCAAACATAAGATAAATGGAGTATAAAAATGGGGTTAAAGAAAATTACACAGCTACAAGCCACGATATGTCTAGTCCCTGAAAGCCAGTCTCAATAAGTAGTCCTAGTGTGAATCCAAAAGGAGAAACTTGGACATTTTTGGGGATGAAAGGTGCAGAAGGGTTTCACGGACAACTAAATACTCCACAGAATCAGTATTCAAAATAAAGCACCTTTGGTTAACCAACTCGTCCATCCCAGGACATTTAGAGTGCAGCTTTTGTATAGGTGATATTAAAATAAGCCTCCATCCTACAACAATACTTCAACATACAGCATCTTTCCAAAAGACGAAAGCTTCACACCAGAAGTCTCACTGCAGACTACACAAAAACAATGATAAAAGGATCACAATCACAAACGATAAGCATTTCTATCTGCATTTCTGGGTGAGATACATGCAACCCACTAAATACAGCCCCTACTTTCATTATACACGCTGAGGTAGCACAACAATTATGCCAAACAAGCCTGGTCATCACTGGTAGCCCTAACCCTTTCTATAGCAGTTCTGGCAATCCAGAAACTCAACTTGTAAACTCATCTGCCAGTCAGTCATTAACAAAACACCTTCCAGGCTGTGCAAAAGTCACTTTTAAACTTAGAACGGTCACTTCTAATGCACAGAGGGCAAAAGGTCTTCAACCCACATCTTTAAAAGTATGGATTCTCTTTCGCCGGTTTCTATAATGCAGTGTTTCCGAAACCAGAAGGGAGTTGGGAGGGAGCAAAATGTGGAGCGGCTAGGGTGTGCCTGAGGGTAGGGTGGGGAAAGACTGCCATAACAGATCGAGGCAATCACCATCATGGTTGTCAGCAGCAGATGGTAATCTTGCCAGATCTTCCACAATTTGCCCTTTTTACCCTAAGGGCCTGAGAGCCCACCATCTGGTTAATGAGGTGCAGTGCTAAGGCAAAGGTAATGTCATTACATGTAATCTCTCATGGTTTAGCAACTCGATTCTCCATTAAGGCCACATGACAGCAGAGTACTGACTACCACGCTAAAGTCATTGCTGATCATATCTTTCAGCTGTAATTGTGGGAAGAGACACCTAGAGGCTTGACGACACTTTACAGGGCGATGTGTTTGTCCAGTAAGAGGCAGAGAAGGAGGAAGTCAGCAAAAGGCCTTTGTACTTCAAATTTCAAAAGAAATGAATGGGCTGAACTTTAGAGGCATGTGTGGTCCTCAGCACAACTCAAACCTCAATATCCTGGCTGGACAGCTGTGTAAAAATCTTGAACCCCGTGCACATGAACATTTATACTTCTCAAGCATGTCTGTCCTTGTTTCAATCACTCAGTATAAGGCAGAGAAGGAGCCTGCACCCCATATTTATATATATATGGTATATTTGTTTAAAACTCCTGTGATCCCCAGACCCCAAGGAAAAGGTGAGAATAAACGTTAAGGAACAGAGTAACCAATACAGCACATCCCTTGCAATCAAATACTAAGGAAGGCAGTTCTTGGTTTAGAGAAAAAAATACATCCAGCATGAAATAGGAATGTGGAAAAAGGACTGGGGAGGGGGTTGGAGGCAGGGAATGATCAGGGAAAACAGAAAAACATCTTGTTAAAATGAGTGAATGAGTGCAATGATTAAAAAAAAAAAAAAAAAAAAAAAAAATCACCATCTGTTCATGTGTCTTCATATCCTTTAATCAACAGCCACCAAAACACTAAGGCTGGGGCCAGTATCTTCTCCTACACAAACCTATCAAAAAAAGCTTCCATGTTTTCTGTGGAAGACGCCATTTTTTTTTTGTTGAGAGGGGAAAGGAATAGTTTTTCCTTCAAGTAGCTGGACAACAGCTGAGAAGCACTGGATGCTTTGGGGCACATAAGACCAAGGTATAAAATGGGGGGAGGGGAAAAGAGAGGGGGGAGAGAGGGAAACTTGGTGGCTACTGAAGTTAAGCAAGTGTGTATGTGTTGGGGGGGGGGGGGAGAGAGAGACTAGGAAACAAGAGGGAAGATGATTATTCTGAGGGCAGCTCAATCT
>JABFEA020000098.1:13073421-13096510 GCA_019775915.2 Cyphomyrus plagiostoma
CAAGGTCGGCGAGTGAGAACGAAGAGAACTGGAATTTCACACACACTGGTGCAGCAGTTTGGAGATGCATCAAAGAGAGCAGCACCACAGTGCGTTGAGCTTCCAGGAGCACGCTCCACTTTCACAGTGCCAGCCTGTGACATAACTAGGACGCCAGGGAGTAGGCAGGGCTGATACGCTGCCCCACGTCCCTCCAGCAGCTGCCACACCACACCGCCATTAACATGCACCATGCCTCCACAGGAAAACACACTGATCCCGTCTCAAGGAAACCTGGGCTAAGAACTGGCCACCAATACGCAGAAGCTTACAGCACTAGGCCGTCCAATGGGGGCTTTGAGGGAAAGCAAACATTAATAAAGAGTGTTATAATAAAGTTATACTGTTTAAACTTGACAGAAATATAAACTGGGGTTTGTCCACCATTCTACTTATGACTTGTAAAAGGAAAAAAGCCAACTATGAATCACGTAGGAAATGACAAAACTACGATTTTCTCTTCCCTGCCAACCAGAACGAGGTGGATCAAGACAAAATTAAAGACGAAATACTGGCATTAGCCAAGGCCAGACAAGCAAACAAAGCTGATCATTAAGTACGACCTATCTAGTCCTCACTACAAATTCTCTCTCTTCAAGGCTAAGATGAATACTCAAACTCTGGGATGAAACACACAGACACTCCAGCACACGAGTACTAAATCACGGTTAAACCAGCCCAATTAAAACAGTGAATGCTATTCTTTCGCATTAGCAATAACAGCTAAGTATTAGAACAAGTCATTAGGAAGCTGTTGATCAAATGATACATGAATACAGACACAGCGAATGCTATGCTTTTCTAACAAAGCCCATTTTCAGTGTCACATCTATTTATATGATTAACAATGCTTCAAATAGCATTGATGGGATACACGCAAGCAAAGTACAATACTCATTCAGAAAAACGCTCCCGGTATTTGTCTACAACAGCAGCTGTTAGTACAGACAGAATGAATCTCATACTCATTCTCACTTCATACAAATGAGCCTGCATACTAATCACATCTCAAGATTCAAGATTTGTCAAATGTATTAAGTACAAGATGTACTAACATACAATAAAATTCTTACTTGCGCGTCTCTTGGCAGGCTGACACTTAAGTGATAATTCTCTCAAAGATGTTTATCAAAATCTAAGGATCTGATACCAAAACACATCTGGGAACCTCAGCAAGGGTAAACGTCAGTCGTTAATAGCCAGGGTCATTTCATCGATATCTTTCGCCGCTGACCTAAGCACGACTGCTGCACATCTGACTTTAGCAGAAGTATTTTTCGAGTGTTCAGGCTAGACAAATATAAATCTGAGCACTTCACCTGCCTGTAAAGACAGCGTGGACTGGTCTGGAGCCCCACAACAACCTGAGGCGGCACTGGTATGCTGATTTAAAAAAAAAAAAGAAAGAATATATTTAAGCCCTCTTCCTCCTGAACAAACCATACCGGTTACACTGACCCACTATTGCATCTCCTGTTGCAATCACCTGGTAAGAGTTCAGCCTCACACAGCAGTCTGAAGCAGCATCACAGGAAGTCACTGCAGATATGCGGCCCATATGTGAGAATATTAAGCACTCGTTCTGAAGTAAGCCAAAGTCAGCCTTCTGACGACTTGGAAGACACCCACTGATTATTCCTAGGGGGCAAAAGGACCCAAAACAGCTACTGAAAAACATTAAAGCAAAAAGTAGAACTAACTTCTTGGAAAACAGGCTAAGCAATACAGGGAGTGCCAGTGCGTGTGTTATGGCAGAGAGGGAGAAGCAGCTAGCTTCCAGCAAGGCAGCCATACATTGTCAGCAATGTACTTTTTTTGTGATTCTAGGTCTGGGGTTGAACCGATTAACTCAAGATATATTTGTGTCACTGAGACCAAGCGAAGTTCACCGTCATGCTCTCCTTTCCTTGGAGATCTGAGTCTGTGGCAACAGCCATACAACTCAGAAACAATGAATATCAAAGCACATTCAGAAATAGTTCATTACAAGTCAGCCACCTGTGACTAACATTACATGACAAAACTACGCCTCAATAAAGCCGCAGTTTAACGCTACAGCCCTCAGTCATTCAAACATGCTGGGAAAGGATAGCGCAGAAGTTACACAAAGTCGCAATGACAACTGAAACACCACCATGCCTGTTATGTGAAAATGGGGGAGCCAGTCAACAACACCCCAGTCTGCTGGAAGCACAGGGCGGCTTCAATCCTGACAGCATCACAAAGGCAGCAAATGCCAGATCTTATCTGATGAGATATTTCTTCACCATGTTAGAACATGAGAAAACTAGGAGCACCATAACCTCACAGATCACTTAAACCACAAACAGGCCGTTTGCAAAAGCACATAACCCCTTTTCCCTCTACCTCCTTCTCACACTGCCATCTTCTCCGGACCCATAAAAACCTCCCTCGAGGTAGAGGAGGACACAGAGGAATGGGGAGAGCAACTGCTTCCTGTTTGACCTGGAAAGATCACTGCTGAAAATCTGGGTCTTGTTAAGAGCATGGAGCTGTATCGATGGATATCCAAAATAACACCATGCACCAAAGTTACTCCACATAATGAGACTGAGTGCAGCAGATCAGCAGGAAAATGGCTATAAAACGCCTCCAATCATGAGGAGCAACAGCAAAGGGATTTAAAAGGGTAAAACTTATCATGTAATACTAGCTAACAGATTTTACACTAAATATCAGATGTTTACTTCATCACTACATGTGCATGGATTAAAATTACACTGCAATATTGTCAGCAGTACTTAATTCACTTATACTGAGCAAAATAATGTCTTAGATACGAACTTCTTTTCAGAAACTAAAACGTTTCTTTCCAAACTTTCCCTTTAACTAAAAGTTATTAAAAGGGCAAAAAAGAAGCTGAAGCTATCTGCTCTTGACAAACACACTGATTTTACTTCATCAAAAAAAAAGAAAGACTACTGTAACACTGCCTAAGGATGCACTTCCAAAAACATGTACCATCAAGAGCTGCTCCCCAAAGGTAAAACCTGTAATCCGACACGCTAAATGTCATCAACTTCCAGTTGACCAAAATCCACCAGCTGGGAAACTCAGCTACCAAATCTCTGAGTGGGAAAGGAGATTTCAAAGATAACAGCAGTGTTTATATTAAGACTGTGCTGTATTAATAACATTCATGGCCTGCTCCACAGCTGCAACCCTGCAGGTGGGAAGGAAAGGAAATAAATAAAAAATACATACCACACACGGCTGTCTAACAACCATCTGGAATACGGGGCAAATTCATACAAAATAACTATGAACCGAATAACTGCCCTTGGTAAGAGTGCCAAAGACATTTGGGCTATAACCAGTCTGCTAATACTGACTATGTAACAGATAGACCATCATGACAGTTGGGAACAGAATGAGGAGAAAAATCAGCGACTGGGAAAATTCAAGGTTAAAAATAGTAAGCAGACCATTATCCTGTTTAACGTTTTTTTCCCCTAATTAAAGTTGTGATTTCCTTTTTAGTTAAAAAATGCACAAAAAAAAAAAAACACTAACAGAATTTAAAGTGATTATTATTAAAGCGACTCTATACTGGCTGCTGGATGTCAATTGCGTGAATTGCATTACAAAACAACAAAGCAGAATGGCGTGCATGCACACACACACACACACACAAACAAACAGTTGAACTTCCTCATGCCAGAGCACTAATATCAAGATCAGGTTCTACAACAGAAAGCCAGCAGTTAACACGTGAATTTCAGAAATTTCAGATAAAATCCACAGGATCCCCACACTGCTGAACAGCTGAGGCTGCAGATAGATTTGTAAAACTGTTCTAGGAGCATGTTAACTTGCAGAATGCATAACCTAACCATCCAAAGGAATAACCTTCTGGGAAGGTGGAAGGAAGATACATCGAACATTAACTGTAAAAATACACTGCCAAATTCCATCAAGATAAAGCACTTTAAAGTTGCATGTATGTTCCTTTACAACAAAAAAAACTGTGTGGAAAAAGCCTCCATGTACGAAACTAGGACCGTGACATTTCTGGGTCATGAAAATCAGTTAACTGTGTCCACTTTGCCTCCCAAGGACACCTGCTTTCTTTAGAATAATACCTAAGCAGACCCACTGCGTCCTATAGGTCTGACCCAACCATCCCAACACACACTCAGTCAACACATTTTTTAAAGATCAGCTGATGGGCGCTTTAGTCCTTTGGCTGCATTTTAGAAAATAATTAACCAAATCATTACAGCTCCCTGGGTGTCTAAATTTCCACTGTTAATTTCCCCTTTGCAGCTTTATAATCACCGATATCCGGCTTGAGAGAGTCAGTAAATGGGAGCGAAAAAAGCTTGTAAAGCATTTAAGCTTGATGAGATGGGAATGTCTCAAAATAGAAACCATATTCTCATTTACTGTAAATCTTAAATAGGTCAAAATATCAAACTTCCTTGTTATTGTCCCTCCGCCACATTTTGCGTAACGCCTATTACATCGCCACTAATTTCAGGTTTGCCAACCGGAGGGAAAGTAAACCGTAAAACGTGATTTGCCATAAGGGCCAAAGGGGGAAAAGTGCGGTGAGAAAAAAAACGATTATAAGCGGTAAAATATATTACACGTGTCAGTTAACCTGTTGTATTGGACGGAGTTAGGAGTTTGAAGGTGGGGGGGATTAGCGACACCGCCCCCTCCCCGAGAGAAAGACCTAGAACCAGGGCAGACAGGAAGCCGCGGCTCTTCAAATCGCCCCGGCTGTAGTTGGGCGCCGACCAAGGGAGAGACCAAGACCCACCCACACATTAGTCACAGGCATTTCTGGTTTCTCGAACCAAGTTGGCGCTCTGCAGCGTTTCCTCGCCGAACGCCTCAGGTCGCCTCTCGGCGGGAGGCCGCTTCGTCTGGCTGTCGGCAAACAGCAACGACTCGCTTTAAACCCAAAGCGGGCAGGTCCGTGAAACGCTAATACAGCAGCACTGCGGGGTTTAAGTCTTCGCCACCTAAGTGCTGCATATTTCATTTAATGTCGCAAATGACGCGCTTCTTCTAAAAGCATCATCTGTACTGATGCGTCCATGTTCCTAGCCGGAAAACAATCGCTCGAGTTTCGTGCAACTTCGAACTACCTGAAGCCGCTTCTGCTCCTGCGGCGCGATAACTGGCAACAGGAAATACGAGTAAACCGACGGCACGAGTAAGCTGGGAAAAGTGGATCCGAATTGGAAGGCGGAAGGAGAGCTGCTACGTTTCGCGTGGTAATGGGACAGAGTTTCGGACAAAGTAGTCATTTCTATTGCGTTAATTCCCGCTGTGAGTTTGCACGCACCGGGCGGCCCTGGGACCTGAAGGCCCCGTAACGCCGGATATATGAAGTCCAACTTCAGCCCTTCGGAAACATGCAGACTGGCTACTCCAGCTAGCTTACCACGGATATTTTTTTCTTGCAAATTTACACTATATTCAGTTATTAACATAATCGATGAAAAAGTTAGATGCGGCAATCAATACATATAGTTAAACTGAATGGGAATGATTAAGTGAATAAGTTAGTTTAACTTATCCTTAGTTGGGTGTAGCTAGCTATCTAAAACTGCACATAGGAAATTGAATCAGTCGATACAACTACTGAATAAGATCATGCAACGCGGGTCAGTCAAAGAAATAAAAAAATAAAACAATACTTAGATTGCAAGTCCCTCACTAACAATAATGAAGCTTTTTTTAAAATCTTGGAATTTGATCGCAGTAGAGCGATATTACCGAAATGAACCCTCGACGTGACTATCTGCTATTGTCTAAGATACCGAACGTGTAAGTATTTAAAATGTCGTTTTACTAGCGCCCCGGTGAACCACTCCTTACCGTAATAACGCGGATTTACCTGAGCTCTAAGCGCAAAGTGCTCCTATCGCTGCACTCCGTGGGGCTAGAATGGCGATCGGAGAGCGGAGCCGCCCGCACAACACGCTTCCGGGAGCGGGACCGCGCAGCGCTGGGAACGGCTCCGTGAACGCGCCCCAAACAGGCGTCTCGCCGAAGAATTTAGGCGCCAAGTTGAATATGGGGGTGATCCGATGTCCGCGCTTTATAATTTTACATGTTTCGGTTCCAGATATTTCAGTTTGCCCGTACATGATCCTGTTAGCCGAAATATGTCTAAGTCACAACTTTTCACTGACTGTGGCTCTTTGCGTTCACCTGTGAAAGATTAGCAAACGATCCATTTTACTGCTCCCATATAAATATTTAATTGTAATAAATGTGATGCCTGTAGGTGAAATACAGCATAGATGTGGTGAAAATAAATAGATTGGCCATCATTAAATCATCGTATATTCACTGGTGTGCAAGTGTGACGAAGACTGAGCTGAAACACCTACATACATGTTAATATATTGCAGTGCATGTGTGGATCTTGCCTTGCGTATAGTCACAACGCTCATACTTTAGTGATCCAGTGACATCCTGATTTACTGCTATGGCTCTAGTAAATGCGAAGCCATATAGACATAGCATTTGCGGTTTATATCAAGTTTCACTGCAATTTTCATAATTTGGTAATTTAGTGTGACGAGTGACACTTGCCAATAAATCGTTTTTATTCGTGTTTTTAAAGATTCATTTGCGCTACATATATCTCGGCGATCAGTTAAAATATGAAGGTTATTTCACTATCAGCGCACTAATGTGTCATTAGTGAAGATAAATTCAATATGTGATGTGAAAATTTAGCATGTAAAGCCATACAAAACTGTATAACAGCAACATCAGTGTTGCCACACTCATGCTTTCAGCCTCACGCAAGAAATCTTACGGCATATCTATATTGTTCCATTATAAACCGGAAACTGCCTATATAAAAAGCGTTTGGATAGTTGCAAACCCTGCTATTTTTAAGGTAATAAAACTACTGTATACATGTAAATGACTGTGCGGACTTGTGTCGAACTGAAAATTTCACGCCTGCCAGCTGACCAAAGTTGGCAAACTTGCAACATTGTAATTCATTGTAATTGTAAGGCAATTAGTTATGCAAAGTCGGAATGTTGAAAGACGTGGCTAAAGTGAGCAATAAACTTACGGATAGTAATGCTGAAAATGACGTTAATGATGAAGGTATTTTCATATGACACACGCGAAGCATTTTACCGTAGCTCACTCAAGTTGGTACCCCATCTTAGTACTGAATGGTTGGAGAAATGTATACAGATATGCTTGGGAACAAGGTCCAGGAATCTGAAGAGTAGCAGAGTCCAGAGTAGCACTCTGTATAGAGATAATCCCAGAAGTTACATTTCAGTTACAATTGACCACTGGAAAACATTACACATTATGATTAATCTTACATACTATCCTCACATGGCCTGATCCTACTTTTTCCTTATTGTAAAACTAAGTTTCTTTGGGCTATCTGTCAACTGTTTCAGCATATAATATAGAGGTTTGCAGAATGTGTTGATTTTGTGGCACCTGTTTATTTTTTTGTGCATTTTCTCATGTACTCCTAAGAATTTTTAGCATTTTCATCATTGTATACTTTCATGCAAAATGTATTATGGGGCACAAGTAAATATTTATGTGCGATATGCGCGGTAAAATGAGCTTTTCTGGAACTGGAGCGTACTTCAGATGAAAAGTCCAAGCTATGGAGAGCAAGATGGGCTCAGCTAAGAGAAGCATAACAATATACCTGTGCAAATGGCAAATAAAGCATGTTGTCACTAATATTGATTTATTATGCCTGGAAATGCACATAAGATACTCTTATCAAGTATCAGAACTCCGAGGACTATAAACCTGACAAGGGTTTTCCATGCAAACTTGGTCGGGACACCCACTCTGACACCAAAGCATCACTTCTCCAGAAGTACAGCTGTTTTTCATTATTTAAATTGTATTACGAGAAGGCTCGATAGTTTTGCCAATTCATACAGCTGAATATTTAATACATCACATAATTTATAAGTACTCTTCAGGACTACTTATAAAATTTCAAGTGTAACATGCAAACCATGGATTGCAATGTTGCACAGCTACTTCACAATACTACCAGATGGAGTATCACTAAGGCACTAAGACTACCCCTCAATATTAAAGACAATGCACCTTCTTTTAGGGCAGAGGACTCTCAAACATATTTGAATCAAAACTCCCATGAAATATCAGCCAGTGTTGGGCAGATGTGACGGTAACAAGGTAAGACTGACCAGTACCCCCCATTCCAATGTATGACCCCATAAAAAAATGCCAATGAATTAATTTGAACAAACGGAAAATCCTTAAACCAACGGCTTTGAAGTATTTCAGTGAACACACACATACTAGCACATCAGTCAAAAACAGAACTGAAAGGTGGACACTGCAGAGAAACATTTAATTTAAATTGATAAAATGCAAAGGAATGACCAAAGCAGACAGAAGCAAGTATGCACAGGATATCACACTGCTTAAACATACGGTTATTTATTTGGTCATGGAATCACCTCTTCTCTACAGCCAAGGGTGATGGTTTGGAAAATACATCATGTTCATGATTGGTCACCATGGACCAGCCCCTTCAGTCACTGAACAGAACCGCTAAAACACAACCAGGCTGTTACAAATACAAAGAGTAACACTGTCCAGCAACCAAGTAAAAATAAGAGCATTACAAAGATTAAACCTGCCTAGAATAAAAGGCTGCTGTTCCCAGCCAAAACACCAACGGCTAAATTCAAATCTCAGTAGAAACATTTAAAAATCCACACGAATTAAACCCCCTTCGCTTGTACTGGCATCACAAATGAACAGGCAGTCATTGCGGCATTAACAGACACTGCAGGTTTATTACAATGATGCAAAAAGGGATCAAGACAAAACATATCAAAGCAACTACATCCTTTTATATCCTACAGTCCAAAAGGTACAAACAAAAAGTAGAACGTGGAAAAAAAAAAGCCCCTTGGGAAAAATTTAAAATGCATGAGAGCTGAAGTAAAACATCCCATGACTGCCGCTGAAGTCGGCAAGTGATTTACTGCCAAGGCCGAGAGTAGCTGACAGATATGGTTCAGAGTGCTTTACATCTAGCTGGTATCCATCTGCGGACAGAGAGAGGGGGGAAAGGTTAGACTGCACCCACACTGCATTTGCACTGTATATGCTTGCACCCTTCGCCAGTTCACTCACCCTAGCATTGTATGCATCAAGCTGCGCATCCAGCTCCTCAGCAGACAGCTGCTGCCTGTTTCCACCACGGCCACCTCTTCCCCGTCCCCTGCCCCTGGGCCCGCTACCCCTGCCGCCCCGCTTCGTCACACTGCCGAAACTGCCCCCAATTCGATTCCTGTTGAGGCCACCTACTGGACTCAAACTGCACAACAAACGACAGGATTAGGCCGGGAGTCATGGGCTGTAGATTGTCAACCGCAAAAACGCCACTTACCCCTGCATGGCAGGCCGCCTCTGTGTGTCGATCTGCGATGTGACCAACTGGATGTTCATCGGGCGACCTGTTTGTTCCAATTAAAAATTCAGCGACACGTGCTTCCGTAGCACTTCAGAAAACCCGACACCGAGCACCACTCACCATCAAGCGGAACCCCGTCGTACTGCTTCATGGCCTTCAGCGCGTCGGCCTTCCTCTCGAAGTGGACGTCCGCCGTCCCAAGGCTGCGGCCTGACCGGTCATAGTGCACCGCGGCTTTCTTTAATGTCCCGAACTCTGCAAACAGCTCCTGCAAAATACACGGGGCATCAGGACTAAAAGGCGTGACGAGATGCCCCACCTCACGCAGTCACACTTGCGTGGCCTCTGGGGGGGAATGCAAGCTTAATTACACGAATGTCACAGGAATCAAGGCAGGAAAAGGGCAAGCAAAGAGGAAAAAAAGCCACAGTTAAGACAATACCTGGATGTCCGCATCAGAGACCCCAAAGTCAAGGTTTGACACGAGCAGTTTGCCTCCCGTCTCCACGCCAGCCGCACCTCCGCCGGCACTTGTACCGTAGCCGCTATCAAACAGGTCGTGCTGCCATTTGTCAGGGAGCTGCTTGGGCTGCAAGGACAAAGACAAAGAACGCACCTGCTAACTTCGGGGGCCCCTGTCCCTGCCAATCACACAGATCCCAGGCGGCCAGAGGCAACTCCCGCTCCTCCAGGGAACACCAACCAGCCCAGGGACCCGCTGTCCTGTCCAAATTCATCTTCCATTACACGTGAAAATGCACGCTAGACACTACACAAATATATCACCAGGATACTATGACCAGGCATGTTCCAAACACACCAGCCCAACACATTTACAAGTACAATAGTGGGGTTTTAAATAAAACTAAATGGGCAGAAAACTCATTCACAATCACAAGCATGCTTCAGCATGATGAATTAAATACATTCAATTAACTGGACAATGGGGTGGTTTACAAAAACTCATCTAAAGAGCTCTCTACTGATTCAGAATTTGTGGCCCTGGAGCATATCAATTAAGTGCTCCACTGAGAGAATGCATATTCCAAGCCTCACTTTTAATCAGTACCCCTGACACCCCTCCCCAACAGTGAAAGCCAGGGCCGATCTGCTTCGACAATCCCCGTCGCTGCATCGTCACATCGGAGGTGAAATTAATCCTTCTTGAAGAAAAATCCTCTCTCGGTACGAGGAAACGCTGCGACTTGGCTCGTCTAGCGCTGGGCTCCATTCCCTGCTTAAACGCGCAGAGTGCTCTTCGTCACGACCAGGAGAGTCCAATCATTCGCTGGCTTTTGGCATCTTAAGTCCATGAATAAGTATAGGTTAAAGTACTGAGCATCATGCCAAGGAGTAGAAATGGCGGTCAGCTACTTAAGCGTCCATTTTGTCCTTACGCCATTTTGTCAGAACAACAATGGAGCCGATCATGTGGCTGCATTTCGTTTAAATTAACAAGTCTCTGGTTCCTCTTCTCGTTGACTAAATTGCAGGTTCTTCAAAATTCATTGGATTTCTATATTACAGTAGATCCGATAATGGTCTCCTGGATTCGAGCACCAAAGTAAACTCGTTCATTCATTCACTTGGAGGAGATTCCCTAAACGATCCTGGCCGACTTCTTACAGATTACATTTTCATTTCACTTGATCCATTGTGGCTCGTCGAAAAAAAAAACCTTTCAATGAAACTTGCACTCATCCGAAGACTGGAGCTGAACACCGGCCTCTTCATCTTATTCAAGATGGCGCTGCAAGGCAATTTATACACTCGACACGGCGAGTTGGATAGCGTTATGAAACCAAAATTTAAGGTTACTGTTTGGGGGAAATGAAAACATCATGAATTACACTTCCTCTAACGATGGCCACTTAGTGCCCAATTAACATTTTGCTCCAAATTAAAACTCCAGAGGGTTCCCATGCTAGCTAGCAACGTTAGCTAAGTATATAATATTAAAAAAAGACTGAGGACTCTGATGCCACGATCTTATCCGATTTCTGAGCCAATCTCTTTTTCTTTCTCCTACCCTGCTGTACGGCGTAGGTCTGCTTCTACCCCGGCTTAGGGTTTGTCGATTCCGAAAAGGGCCTGATCCGCCGCCTCGGCCCCCAAAGCCGCCTCCTCCGGTGCCTCCAAGCCGGCCGACGTTACCGCCTCGTCCTCCGCCCAACCCTCCCCTACCACGGCCTCTACCGCCACGCGCCCCGCCGCCCCCTCGCTGCTGCTTGTTTATCTTAATAATATCATCCAGCGACATATCCATTTTGTCAGCCATGGCGCCTCTGAAGTCACGTATCTTTACACCGTACACACCAAATAACTCTGCACCAACAAGCTCGCTGCGGCTAGCTACCACTAAACTAATGCAAGAACAACGCTCTAGGGCTTCTCTAATGATTCCCAGGAAATGCAGGAAATGACGTTTTCTTAATGCGCAACTTCCGTTTAATTTTGTAGTATGGGTGCTCCTTTTGTATGCACGATGTTGCTAGTAAACAGGCATTCATTATTGAGACTGTAATATAAGTGCTGCTAGTGTACCGTATTTATAGTTTCCGCAGTTATTCCGCTTATTAATATAAAGTATCACACAATAAACAAATAACAACGTCTAGTTTCGGTATTTTGCCATACGAAAACCGAACTCTTTACATTTCCATTTACATTACATTGTATGTTTCACATACGTAAAATGTAATGTATATATGTTTCCACTTAGCAGAAATAAACATGAACTCTATATTAAATGTGACTTTAAAAAAATAACATTCTGAATATATTTCATATAAAATAACTACACTTCAGACTACTGTGACTACTATAATACTGCGGGGAAACGTTCACATAAAAGTAAGATGAAGTCTTCCTCCACTTCGCAAGGGGGCGCAGTATAAAATTTTTTATCCCTTAAACCGAACTGCGGGGGGGGGCAGATGTAAACGGAACTACTTATTATTAATCGTATTCGTATGGCTCTGACGGGTGAATCCAGCGCTGCTGAAATCGCGGTTTCCATCAAATTAAAAGGTATCAAGATATGAAATAATTTGTTCCGTTGCTGTTTTCACTTTTGTTTATAGCAAACATTTTAGATCTCATAAAATGAGCTGTAGCAAGCATGCTTACATTCGGCTTTGTGGCTGAAGAGATTTGATTGTAGTTTAATCTTTAATCCGCTGGTTATCTTTCGGAATAATTTTACTGCGGCGGAGAAACACCAATTGCACTGGGTGACTTGCTGATGCATTAAATAACTATACGTAATGTAATACTCTGAATTGTTGATTCAGAACAGTTTGATGGCGAAATTAAAGTTTATTCAAGCTTTTAATAAGAAGTAACTAGATTGTGGTTTCCATATACTAAGTATGCAGGCTTCCGCTGTGACTATTATGTGTTTTGATCGACAGTGCCTATAAGTCGAAGATGAAGGTGAAAATCAAGCAATGGAACGGCGTGGCGTCTTGGCTGTGGGTGGCGAACGACGAGAATTGTGGCATCTGCAGGATGTCCTTTAATGGTTGCTGTCCGGACTGTAAGTTGCAAGACAGTTGATTTGCGCTGTTAAGCTATGTCCATTTATGTGTTTGAATACCAGTTATAATCAATTCCAGTCTAAAAGGAAGATATCTTTTTCAGGTAAGGTGCCTGGTGACGACTGCCCATTGGTCTGGGGGCAGTGTTCTCATTGTTTCCACATGCACTGCATCTTGAAGTGGCTGAACTCACAGCAGGTGCAGCAGCAATGTCCTATGTGCCGCCAGGAATGGAAGTTCAAAGAATGACATCTCCACACCTGTCTTTGAACTGTTTCAGGAAGTCAAAATGCAACACAAGGAGCTTGGATGCTTTAAACCCCTACGCACTCATTGTCCATGCATTTTATTTAGTATTATTTTTGTATTACTTGCAGGTGCCTCTTTACCCTAATCTAGAGATCCATATGCTTATATTAACATCAGGTATGAGTATATGTGTCTCTGAGAAAAGGGAATTTTTTAAATCTGGTAGTTGAATTTCAAGCTTTTCATTTGATCATAATGCTTTGTACTATTTTGTTATGCGTGTTGTTCAAAATAAATAAATCATATTGCAATTAAACATATATGAAATGGGGGAAAAGCGTGAATTTGACAGATAATGTACTAATAATGGCAACAGGACTGAGTTGTCCCTTAATATCATTTCACTCTGTTGCAATTGAAGTACTTCACTATGGTTTCCTGAAATCTTATGCCTTGTCTGCAGATTGGCCTGCTCAGACAAGTCTGAAGTGGTTATGGCCATCAACCTGTCATTCCCTGGGGCATGACTCCGTTCCCGGCAATCAGTGCTGCTCATTTAAACTCAATTTCCTGCCTTATGTTAATCAAGGCTGCAACTGATGACTTGTTTTAACAGTATCCTACATTTCAGTGGTAGAGCAATTTGGTAATTATAAGACAAAGCTTGACTGACAGCAGTCCACTGCACACCGAGTCCCCTGCATAGTCTCTGCAGCAGACTTCAGACTTTGTTACATGTTTTTTTTTCCCCATTAAAGAAACCAGCTATTTTATGTATGTCTTAAGAAAGCTTTATTTACACAGTTCTGCAGCAGAGACGGCATTTTGAACTTCTTGGGACTTGTGGTTTCTCTCCACTTGCAAACATCATTAATTGTTTTGCACTCCATTTTAGTGAATCATGTAGGAAAAAAATAAATAAATTAACAAGAAAAAAACAACTTCCTGAGTTGGCACTGAGGAAGAACCAGAATCCTAACGATGGAACATAGTTTAAGCGACATTCAGTCCAATTCTGTTCGCATGCACGAGACATTCCATGACACCATGTTTGCCATGGTGCAGATCTTAAGCGAACACAGCAGAAACACCATTTGTACCTGGCTTTGGTAGTTTGTATTCCACAGGATTATGAGGATTCTTGCAGGCATAGAAAAATTGAAATGGCGCTACACGACAGCTTTCAGCATTGCAGGACAGACCCTGGAAAACCCGTTTAGTGCAGAAGCATGTAGTAGCAGCTTAACCAGTCAACAAAATGGGGCTGAGTGGACAAGATAAATTACCTTGCAGAAGATTTGCAGGGAATGGACATGTGTAAGACCAATGCAGTCAAGCAGTGTACACCAAAAAAAAAACCTAGCATGTCAAGCTTCTGCAAGCTGTATTCATTATCTGCCAATGTTAAACAGTGCTGCCAGTTTTATCAGGTCTGCTCACAAATCCCCCTTGTAATTGTAACACCTCAGGTGAACAGGATATATATTAATTGTTTATAATATAATAACAAAAGCATTCTAAATATTAAAAACATGATTTTAAGAGGGAACAAATTGTCAGCATATTACAGGGAAGAGTTTGAATATAACACAATTCTCTGCTTAACCAAGGTAAACAATTCACAATACCTGCAAGTGAAGCTCTTCATCATAACTGATATTTAGCAAGATACTGTTACATCATTGTTGTGTAACTAGTATCTGCATCTGCAATTACCTTAAAATAAATACATTTTGTAGGACAATGAATGGTCTGAACTATGACCAGACAGTCATCGTTTTGCAAGGAGCTGCACTTCTTAAAAAGTCAGAAATGATCCTGAAATGTCTGCTTAGCGTAACTCAACCTCATCACCATTATTCTATCATACTAGTTTTACCTAAAAATGTCACCAGCCATTAGAAATCCTCACATTCGGCCAATCATGTAGTCTGGGAAATCAATAGAGCAAAAAGTAAGACTGTAAACCTGCCAAGAGAAAATAAGTGGATTGACCTTTAAAATCGGGTAATCAGCAGTACCACCATGATAGTCTGCTTTAGCTACAATAATACATTTTATATGAAAAACGATTTTAAATAACCCAATTCCAACAAGTGTCATTTTTCCCACTGCCAGAATATATCCAATATCCAGGAATCAAGTGGAAAGAAAAACCACGGTGGAAAACACAAATACTAACTCCCTTGATGTCTCACCTCCCCAACAGGGAAGCCAAAAATCAGAAGTCAAACAGAGCAAAGCTCTGAGGATGTCAGCAAGATGTCAATGTGACTTCCCATGCGACAGAGCCAGGAAATGGTTTCAGTCACTGTACTGTAGCTGTAGAAGTAAGCAGTGCTGGGAGCCCAGAAAACAGACCATCCTGGGACTGGTCAATTGGCTGGTCAGCTGATAAAAAGGATCGTTGGAAGAGAGTCTCGGGAACAATGGAAAAGCCAGACATGTTAGGACAGACAGCTAAGACTTTTTGGAGTCCTGTGTGCTGCGCCTTTTGATGTCACTGAGGTCGACTGGTGTGAAAGCTGCAGACAGGACAGAAACAGCACCGACAATGGGCATTCGCAAAACAAGACTGCATGCCCAATAAAACAAAATATTATCTCAAGTTATGTAACTGCGGAGTGAGACAATGGATTTTATACAAATACTTTTATAACAAAATTTAAATATACTGAAGACTCCCATGCATTAAAGTAGCAATTCAGAATTTTTTAAATAAACAAACTGAACAATACAATGTGGCACCTGTTGTGCTTTTAATCCCAAGTGCAGAAAGACATGTAAAGTGACTTACAATGCAGGGCAGGGTTTGGGGTTTTTTCCACATATTCTTGAGGTCCTCGATCACTGTTCTGGGAGGACTTGATGTCTCTCATAACACACTGCCAGGCTGATGGAAACAGTGTTTAAACATTGACTATATTTAGATTATTAACATGACGATTTCTCTTATATCGGATTGTGACATTTATACAGCCAGGCCAAAAAAAAGTCACCATTTGAATTTTTTGTTGGGCTCCCTTTAGCTTTGATTATGGTGCATATTTTTTATGGCTTTGTTTCCACAAGCTTATGCAACATCTCACCCTTTATTTTTACCCAGATTTGCATTCATTTCTCACCGAGATCCTGTATTGACAATTGAGTTGAACCACTTCATAAAGCCTCCTTCATCACATCCCAAAGACATTCAATGAGGTCAAGGTCATAACTCTGTGGTGACCAAGTCATGCGTGAAAATGATTCCTCATGCTCCCTGAACCACTCTTTGACAATTAAAACCCAATGAATCCTGGCATTCTTGTCCTGGAATATGCTCATGCCAACAGGGAAGAAAAAAATCCATTCATGATGGATGGAGGTGTAACCTGGCAAGTAGATTCAGGTACTCAGCTGACTTCACTTTATTGCTGCATAATGTTGCTGAACTGTAATAATGATCCAGTCATTGGCTCTTAAGTATTTGCAGATATAAATTCAAATGGCGACTTTTTTTTTTTGGGCACGGAGGGTATATCACTTTATGAAGAAGCAATTAAAAAAAAAAAGATTTGGCAAATCAGACTAGAGTGCACTAGTGTGACTTACAGATAAATGAAAGTAAGGGACTTATTACACATTTTGTTTTTGCAATTTTCTAATTCTTTACAAAGGATGCATTACATGCAACAGAGGAGATTATCTGTTTTTTTCCTCCTGCTGCTACAGAGTCAGCAAGGAAAAGGTTTCAGAGAGGTAGACAAGTCAGGCAGAGCAAAGAAAAGAAACTGCTGAGGATGCTGAGTTGTACCCCAGTGTCTGCTCCCCGGAACATTCCGCCATTGACTCACTGTCATGTATGAAACGCACGTTCTCCTCGTGCGCTGGCGTGAAGAGCTCCCCTGTGTTAGTAGGAGATCGAGGACTGGAGGTCCGTTTGTAGTTGTGAACTATCCTAGCAGCTGGTGAGCTGGAAAAGAAAACAGCATAGGAGTTACAGGGAGGGGAGAAGCAAGATAATATACAAAATATCACAAGAAAAAAAATCAAGAGTTAAAAACCGGTGCCAGATGCTATCAGGCTTTTCATGGACATGATGAGCAAAACAATATCAAGTGTGAAGTCCAGCTTTATAAACAAGTAAACATGCTTTTACAGTCATTTTCACAAGAATTGGACATGGAGACAAGGTATGGCAGCCAATATTAACGGCCCAATAATTTCTAAAGTTGAGAGTGGCTTCCAGTTTCACAACTACATTCAGAAATCTTTTGTACCCTTTCGGCCAGGAGCACATCCGCCCACCTAGTCATTTCGGCGTCTGACTTTAGTTGACCTTCTCCTCTTCACCCCTGTTGTTACTGGTAGAGACCTGGGAACCTAGGAAACCAGTCGAAGTTCATTCTGCCAAAACAGAAACATTAATGGATTCGGGTTCATATCTGGCAACAAAAATAGTGGAGACTTTTCAGTGTATCCAGTCGGCAGGGAAAATGCACCTAGAGAGACTGGATAAGGCAGATGTCCGACATTCCACCTATTATTGTCGAAACATGTCTATGTCCTATGCAAAGACCTTAGGATAATTAACTTGGTTTTTTGTAACCATACGTTAGGACACGTATGGTTGCAAATTACAAATGTGGTGATTATGCATGCATGCATGCATAACCAGTATCAGGTTATCTAAATATAAATAGGAAAGCTTTCTGCCAATGGCTAAATTACAGAGAGGTTGTGAGTGGCCCACGTTGTTACCCGGCAAGTGTACGTTTCAGATTGCACAATTACAGGGGGTTATCTGTGCACCTCCACTAAAACAAACACATCCTAGATTACACATGCTATAGGTAAAATTACACGTGTAATGTGTGAAGCGAGGGGATTCGCCCCTGTACAGAATATCAACACTGCCATATTTGAAAGGATTCAGATTCCTGTTCATTATTACTCTGCAACTGAAGAGAAACGAAAACGACAGCAGACTCTATGTGGCTAATAATGTCACCGACCCAGTGATTAAATGTGTGACTACATAAAGATATGTGCGAAATTCGATGTGCAGTCCCTGCAACGCCGGTAGAAGTCAGTGTGCATGCAACCTAAAAAAGACACTTACCAGGCTCGCTGGTTAATGATAATCGAAGTGCAAGCTGACCCAGTTATCAGTACCGGCTAGCGATCATCGGTCTGACCTCGGCTGGTTCCGGTAACTTAAGACAAAGTGGATCGCGGGTATCGAAGAAAGGTGACGAGGTGCTCAAGTTCCTCGGTAAATTCTTCGGTTTGGCAACCAGCGGGTCCTTTCTTTCTGTCTTCTGTGTTCTTTTCTTTTCTTCCCCTCCTTCCCCGCTGTGTTTCGGGCCTCAGAAAGCCGTGACGCTGCCCCTGCTTTCCGATCCCTTCCGGGCAGCAGGCGGAAGCCCGACCAAGGCAGTCCGTACGAGTGCGCCGAGACCCCGGCAAAAGCGGCTCTCAGGACCGCGTTGAGACCCCGGCAAAAGCAGCCTTCCCAGCCCTACTGAAACCTCTACGATTACAGCTCCTACCAAAAGCCCTAAAACGTGCAAATTCACGAATTACAGTTGTGAAAATGAAACTCCCTACTTACGTCTCCATAAGCATCAGCTTTCGTTTACTGGCAACCCGATAAATTAAACCAGAGTCGTATTTACTGGCACCCCAAGTTAACTTTGTTAACGTCGATATTTAATACTTTCATTTGTTCTTTTTGTCCTCGAGATGTCGTACTTGATAGACCGTATCCCCAGAATGACAAATACAAAAAACTTTTACAAAATAATTTTATTTTAAAATTGTATATGTATATAAAAACAATGTTAATAGTAAAGAGTATCGTACAGTTGTACAGTAAGAATGTTGTCATTTAACACCAATAATAAGACACAATATGTAAAAGCAGTTACATATAGCTTCAGATTGAAAAGATCTTTGTGCAAAGAGCAGCAAAACATTCATTCCACGATGTTGTGAACGTGTCTTAAGTGCAAATTTCCTAAGTTCACTACTTTCACTATTCTCTACAGGAGAATAAACAGGTTACATAAATGCCGTGTGCAGTAAACAGTAAACACTATATGGCATACAGTATATGATGTCAGTCCATATACTCTGTGTGTGTGTGTGTGTGTGTGTGTGTGTGTGTTCTCTTTAACATTTTTCATTCTAAAATTCAGTTTAATTGTCTTTTACTTTTGGAGATGGGAAACTGATACAAAAATGTTAAAGTAATCTCAAGATAAAGAATTCACTTAGTTTGAGTTCTTAGTCACTTAGTCGAATTAACATTCAGAGAAAAGCACTTTTAATACACTATTTTAGGAATCTTGCTGTAATGTTCAGATGTAACACTGTCTCGTACATGTGTAAAAGAGAACAATTTAACAAAACATAAATGCAAGAATAAAAATATAAGACAAAACGTAACAAAAAGTATCATTTTCAGTTCTACAAAACAGTGTGCTTGCATTCAGTATTTGTGCAGTAAAGTGCTTCTTCATTGAACTCGTCTGCTGGCTGAGATCAGAAATGTTGTCTGGTCTCAGCACTTTCCAGTTCCCATAAAGTGTCTGAATGCAGCTATTTGACTCCTTTCACTGGGCCAGACCTGTCCTCCCGCTCCAGAGAGGTGACTGGAAATCAGGACGTACGGCTGACCTTGCCGCTCCATTCTGTTACCGTCAGCGTAGGCATAGAAGAGGGCGCACTTGAGTTTCAGTGAAAACATTCCTCTGGGTCAGTCACAGCCCACCTTGAAGAGCTTGAGCAGCTGCTTGCAGTCGGGATCTATGAGGTCCACTGGTTTCTCCCCACATTTGTTCACAGCGTTGGCATCAGCACCCAGAGACAGCAGGTATCTGAGGAGAGCACCAGTGGCAGATGAATATGGACATCTGCACTGACCAAGTGACAATGGCATGGAGATCTCTGAAGGTCATAGATTCAGTTGCACAAGAGACAAACTGTTGTTTGACCACTGTGTTTGAGTCCTTGAAAAGGACAATGCTCTATTTCAGTTAATTTTGTGACGTAAGCATATTTCTCTCGTGTAGCCTGGATGTGGTCCTGTCTACATCTATGCTTGTTGGAAACTAGCAGACCTTTCCGGTGAGCATGCTGTTACAATAGTGCTGACCATGTTACCATGGCAAGGTACATATTTGCATCTTCCAGCAGCTTACTTGGCAATGTGCGGATAGCTATCACTGCAGGCCATGTGCAAGGGCGTCCAGCCTTCCTCGTCCTCTTGCTGGATGTCCGCCCCATATTTCACCAGCAGCATCACACATTCCAGATTGCCTGAGAGGACGGCTTCATGGAGGGCGCACATGCCTGTGGAATCAGCGATGGCCATTGTATTGGTTATGACACAATTGATGAAAGCATGCTGGACAAGCCTTTGCAGAAAAGTGACACCAGTGACTTCATCATTCATATGGCGGGAAGTACTTTTTATACAACCAGGATCTTTGGGCATAACGGACATGTTTGGGTTCCTAGTGTGATCTTATCTCAAATCTAAACAGAGTTGGGTAATTCGGGTCCAGAGATGAAAAGTCTAGACCAAGGTTGTGTTTCACACATTCACCTCACTGAGGAAACCAGAATATGCATAAGGAGAACATACAAGTCCCAGAAGTACTTATGGAACCTACTATGTTTCCCCGGAAATAAGACCTACTATCCCATGGACTGTACAGTAACTAGAATGAGATGCGATTATATGCACTAAGAGCAGGCTACATGGACGAGGGGTGCTCAGTTTAGGAAAGTGCTATTGCTAGTCAGGAAAGATTGGGACCACTGGTCCTAATGGAAATTGAGTTGTGAGATATTCAGGATGGAATCTGGAGCTTGGAGATTTACGATGATATTCCAGAAATGAATACTTGTACACACAGTAGATTTTTGTTCATGAATAAACGTACCATTAGATTGTTTACATGGAGCGATACGGTTAGACGATGACATGATGTCTATATTTGAATAAATGTGGATTTTTGTTCATGAATACCGGTAAATGTGCTGTAGTTTGTTGTACATGGGAGAATAAGACACCCACTGAAAATAAGCCCTAATGCGTCTTTTGCAGCAAAAATTTATATAAGTCCCTGTACAACCTGTAGATGTGAAGCTACGTTACTAACCTCTGAAGCCACACTATACAAGCAGTTCTGGCGGCGGCTAATTCTCTTACCTGACTGAAAAATGGTTCCCAAGCAGATTTTTTTAGTCCTGATGAAGCGGCCTACTTGCTCCAGGTCTCCCTCTCGAATGTGATCTTGGAAGACGATGTCATTGGGAAAGTGCACAGATCGGGGTGGCTTGAGTGAAACAGCAGTACGCTTACAAGTCGTAATGCTGCCATCGACTGGGATGCAGCGGTTGTACTGTGTATTCTTCATAACGGCACACTGGCTGAAATATTTCATTTCTGCGGTAAAGGAGTGGAAAACAAAGTGGGAATCAAGCCTGCCAGGAAAAACCTCAAAAACGTCAGGTGCTTTGGCAAAGGTAAAACCCTCTAATTCCTGTATCCTTTAAGTTCCTCTTGTTAGTGTCTAGCTCTCTTAAGACTTGCTGAAATAAAAAAAAAGGAATAAAACCTAAGACTTCAGTATCGGTGCAGTGGTTTGCCTCCTCTGTGGTCTGAAAGCAGTGCAGGTTCTAGATTACATGGGGGAAATAAGTCTCTATATACTCTCTCTGGAGCTATTTTTGGGGGCTGTCACCTTACTTATCAGATGGTTTCTGCATGACTGGGTCCTTCCCACATCACACCCTCTGCTTGCTCACGCCTCATAAAGCAATGAGAGAGCAGCCTCAGCGTCTGTTTTCATCTTGGCCCGTGAGCACATTCATCATCTATAGCATCAAGATCCATTACAGGCAGGGCTCACGTAGTGCACTGACAGAACGTAAACTTCTAGTAAATAGCACTGGGTGAGGGGGACAGGGGAAGCCTTCCTACATGTCACTCGAATGCAATTCTAGAACTTCGGACGTGTTTAACGTTGCTGGTAACGATCAACAACCATCCATGGGTCATACTGGTACTCACGCTTCCAGAACATTCTATTTGTTTGAGTTGGCTGTGACAATTCATGCAGTCTGATGTCAGAGAAGCTCCTCAGATTCATAAACATTGAGATAAAACATGGGTGGTGGATTTAATTGATAATCAATTTTAATTGATCCTCATGGGGAAAATCTTCATACCTCCCCCAGCTTGTTCTCTGTAGGCAAGAACAAGCCAGCTGCCCACAGCAGCAGCCAGGGAGCTGGGACTCAAGGACCCACAGATATGCTGAGGCTGGGCTCAAACCAGCAACCTTCTGATCACAAACACAGAGGCTTAGCCCACTGAGCCACACACTGTCCCCTGGCTTTTAGCCTCGCTGTACTTTTACTTTAAAGTAACACATATAGTGCTTTTCTAGTTTATCACTACTACAAACTTTGCCTTATTTAATTTTGTAGACAAAGCTTATAATCAATATTGTATTTGCACTTACGCTTCGTATTTACATGTGACATTTGAAAATTCAAAATAGATGTCAAAAGTTTTAGAAGTTAAGCTTAGAAACTTAGAAGTTGCTAAGTTTTGTATGAGTTACATGTTTTCACGGGTATTATATAGTGTAATGTTTGTATGAGTTACATGTTTCATGGGTATTGTATAGTGCGATGTTCGTAGGAGTTACATGTTTCATGGGTATTGTATAGTGCGATGTTCGTAGGAGTTACATGTTTCATGGGTATTGTATAGTGCGATGTTCGTAGGAGTTACATGTTTCATGGGTATTGTATAGTGCGATGT
>JABFEA020000098.1:13100734-13118365 GCA_019775915.2 Cyphomyrus plagiostoma
TCATCTTCATCTTCTCCAGCTGGTGCCCCACCATCTGTGCCTCCACTCTCCAAGAACTTGGTGAAGCCCTCAAGAGTCCTCTCGCCGTTGTAGTCAATCACCTGTTAAAAAAAAAAAAAAAAAGTTGGCAAAGAAGTCACTTGAGAGCGCCAGCAGCGAAACAGACAAGGCAGGATTTCATATCCAAGCTGAGACTTCTGCATTAGAAGTCCAATAGAAATAGCTTTCAAAAGCCTATCCAAAAAAACCCAATTAGATTTACTGACAAACTGCATTTCAAGTGTTACATATGAAGAAAAAAAAAAGTTGAATTAAAATAAAGCTTCACAAAGCCCCAAGCAAAAAATATTGAAGAATCCATAATTCAAGGAAATTAAAAGCCATGTAAAATTTACTCGGATTCATAACCAAAGCAGTCATACCCTGAAGGGTTGTACTGGTTGGTAAGATTACTTTTACCGAGTTACTTACTTATTCTATAGGAGGGGTCTCCAACTCCGGTCCAGGAGAGCTACTATCCAGTAGGTTTTCTGTCCCACTTGGCTTCTGATGAGCCACACATGCTCCTGGAATTTACCTCAGAACAGTTGAGGCTCGTCAGAAGCCGGGAAGGATAGAAAACCTACTGGATGGTATCTCTCCAGGACTGGAGTTGGAGACCTGCTCTACACTATGATCCTACACTACAGATCCAATCACTCACCAAATAAAACTGCAACAGACAGGAACAATGACCCTTGGATCACATCCGGCAAGTGCTGCAGCTGCTACCCTCTTCAAAACAAACAGACCCTCCAGAGGAATTTTGACAAAAAGGGTGGCCGGGCAGCACAACAGAGATGGCTAAAAAAAAGTCAGCAGAACCTGGATATGAAAAAGCTCCGTCTACTGCCTTCAAGCAGAACTGCTGCAGTCATCACCTGCAAACATTTCAGCCACTGGGCTGGCTTCTAGTTCTCATACAAGATCACTAACAGAGCATTTCTATATTAGGTCCATGTTATTGAGGGTGCCTGCAGGAAAGGATTACCACCGTGCAGACTGAAATAAGAGGGGCCGAACGTGAAGCTTGCTGCAGCACTTTAAGCTGTGACAGGCAACGGAATGAGATTTCATGCCAATTAACAAAGCCTCGGGTTCATCTATCCATAAGCAGGACTCCCATTAAACCATTTTGTCGTGAGCTTGGGGAACAATCTAAAATGTGCCTACATAAGAACAAAGTTACAAACGAGAGGAGGCCATTCGGCCCATTAAGCTCGTTTGGGGAGAATTTAACTAATAGCTCAGAGTTGTTAAAATCTTATCTAGCTGTGATTTAAAGGAACCTAGGGTTTCCACTACACTAGCCGGAAGACTATTCCATACTCTAACTAAATGCTGTGTAAAGAAGTGCTTCCTCAAATTTGTTTTAAAATGTTCTCCCACTAATTTCCACTTATGGCCACGAGTTCTAGTATTTAAACTAATACTGAAATAGCCATTTGGCTGAATAGTATCCAGACCTGTTAGAATCCTATAGACCTGGATCATGCCCCCCCCCCCTTAGTCTCCTTTGCTCAAGGCTAAACAGATTCAGCTCAGCTAACCTCTCCTCGTAAGACATTCCTCTAAGACCAGGAATCATTCTCGTAGCCCTTCGTTGCACCTTTTCTAAGGCAACGATGTCCTTCTTAAGGTATGGTGACCTGACCTGCACACAATATTCGGTGTGGGGTCTTATCAAAGAATTATACAAATGTAACATCACCAGCCTTGACTTAAACTCCACACCCCTAGAGATATAACCCAAAATTCTATTGGCCTTTTTTATTGCTTCCCCACACTGGCGAGAATGGGACATGGAAGCATCAATATACACACAGATCTCTCATAATCAGCTACCTTTATTTCCATGGAACCAATAAAATATCTACTTTATATTTCTGCTCCCTGCAAGGATTACCTTACATTTATCAGTGTTAAATTTCATCTGCCAGGTATCAGCCCAGTCGCTAATTAAATCCAGATCCCATTGTAGCCTCTCTGCTGCTAGATCAGTATCTGCTACACCACCCACCTTGGTGTCGTCTGCAAATTTAACTAGTTTACTCTATGTATTGGTATCAATATCAGTGTAAATTAAGAATAGTGGTCATAAAACTGAACCCTGCACTATGAACGCAGGCTCACTGTGACATTGTATAATAGTAGTACTCGCTGCTTCCTGTCTGTTAACCAGTTTTCGATCCAAGCTGCCACAGTTCCTAAAATCCCTGCAGCTTTGATCTTAAGCAAGAGCCGTTTGTGGGAGACAATAAAGGCCTTCTGGAAATAAGTAGATCACATCGTAGGCCTTTTTGTGATCAATTTCACTTGTAGCTTCCTCAAAGAATTGAAGTAGATTCGTTAAACAGGATCTACCTCTCCTAAATCCATGTTGGCTATCCCTCAATGTTATTTGCATACAGGTAATCTACCATTTTCACTTGGATTATAGGTTACATTACTTTTCCAGTAATGCTAGTTAAACTGATTGGCCTACAGTTTGCTGGATTACTTCTATCCCCTTTTTTGAATATGGGTGCTATTAGCATGCTTCCAATCTGAAGGCACCACACCAGCAAATAACGATTACTGGAATATTAAAGGTTGGCTAATAATCTCTTAAAACTATAGGTAAAATGCCATCAGGAAGCTGTGATGCGTTTATTTTGAGTTTAGCCAGGCTTAGTACCACAGCTATACATTTTGCTCATAGACGCTGCATTCATACTAATTGGTAGTAAGTTACTTGTGTTCTCTACTGTGAACACCCATGAAAAATAATCATTAAACTCATTCACTATATCAATTTCATTTTCAAATTAAGGCCCTTACTATCCTGCAAATTAGTGATTTCACCTTTTAGAGCTCTAAGAGTTAAAGTATTGGAAGAAACTTATTGTCATCCTTAGCCTCCAATGCAATTTCTCTCTCCATCCCTCTTGGACAGTCTAATGCTATTTTTTTTTTTTTTTAACTCTACCTGTAGACTTCGTTACTCCTGCTTAACTTTTAAATCATTAGTTATTTTCCAATTGTGGAACAGAGCCCTTTTTCTCATGACTTTATTCCTAATTTCCTTAGTAAACCACCTTGGTTGTCGTTTCTTAGATTTGATTTTGCTGGAAACAGGTATAAAGTCCTCTTGCACTTGTAACGATGTGCTTTTAAAAAATCCCCATGCCTACTGGGACTAAACCTTCGAAGGGCTCCACGGCTCAGGAGAAACCTGCAGACGTGACAAAAGGTGAAAAGGAATTAACCTTGCGATCATCTCCTGCAGGGAAAAACTTCAACGTGGGGAAGCTGTGAACTTTAACAGCTTCGATCTCATTGGCGGTAGAGTCCATCTTTGCCACAACGATGTTGTCACTGTCCTTATACTTCTCGCCCAGCTTATCCCAGATGGGCGCGAGCTGTTTGCAGTGTCCGCACCAGGGTGCATCTGTGTGACAAAGCAAGAGAAGGGGAAGTCAGCCAGCTTTGAACTTTCCGTAAAAATGGAAGTGTGGGAAAATTCTCGTAAAGCCTCCACCAGACAAAATTAACATTAATTCCACTGAGTAGTTCAGTACAGCAAGATAAAGTTCCCTATCCACCACACCTACTCCCCAACACTTACGACTTTCATTTACCTACTGTGGGCTGCAAATTTTACAAAGCAAAAAGGCAACAATTTTAATTAGATGCCACGGTTATAGTTTGTAATACACATATACATAATACAATACACATTTAATGAATGCACTGGCAAACCAGGAGCATGACAGTTTCCTGAAATGAAGCCTGGGTCTCAAATAGCCATTCAACGGTCTAACGGACCATTACAGACTCTGACCACTTGACAAGTCACCAAAGGACCAAAGCTCCATTCAGTGACCGAGTCCTAAGCAACAGATGTTCTACTACATAGGTGACCGAATTTGCAGCAGAAAAAGACATCTAGTTCACTGTTACTCCTGAGACAGTTAAGTTCCATCGTTAACACGGAACCACACTTACAGAATTCGATGAAAACGTTTTTGGTGGGGTCAAAGGCAACTTCTTCAAAGTTCTTCCCCACCAGCACCTTGACGGGGCTCTTGTCCCAGTCCTCAGGAATATCCTGGCTCATGAGGTGAGCCTGAAGAGACATTTTCACATGCTTCTGATTCAGAATTCACTTTCATATGCAGTAAACACCCAGCAGATTGACTGTCAACCGCAAATAAACTGACCCGGCAATCCTACAGACTGCTTGATGCCCTACAGAGTTAAAACAGAAATTAACTTAACATGGATTTTTGACTGTTCACACATAATTACTTACAAAATCGCTAAGAAAAACTGGCTTGATTCATTTCATGCGATTAATAAAAGCTAAGCCTAATAAATGTAATGAAGATCAACACTCACTACCAAAATGGCAACTGTTCCACCAAATGCATACCTTCAGTTTCCCTTCCAGGAAGAGCGTGCAGAAAGAGATGATGTTCTCTTCGGTGAGGGCCTCATTATCAGGCTTGTACTTGGTCATCTCATCTTCCAGGGTGATGAGACGGACCGCTGGGCATTCCTCCTTCTTCAGGCCGAAGAACTCCAGGATGCGCTGGTTGTCGTCCAGGTCGCTGTCAATGTAGATGAAGAGGATCTAGGAGGACAAAAGGAGTTAAAAGCATGAGATGCATGGACCGCTAAGCTAAGGCATCCAGCAGAGATGCATTCTATCAAAAACCCATTATACACAAACGGTTCGGCTAAGCAACAAATTGGAGCAAAGACATTGCAGAAGCTTAGCTTTCGATGGTGAGAGCCAAAATTTCAGTACAGGAGGCCAAAGAGCAAAACTATAAGTATTAGAGAGAACACAAAGGTCAGGAGCCAGGTCTGACAGCTACTGCAGGCATCCAAAGGAGGTGACGACGGAAGGGCTACACACTGAAGCTGCGCTCATCACACAGGAACTTCCACGCACCCACCTTGCCCTTGAAATTCTGAGCGGCTTTTTTAAACTCGTCCATCTTTTCCTGGAAGTCCGAGGCCGCCTTCGGCACAAACATCAGGATGTGGGATTTTATGTCTCCCCCGAAGATCTTGGGGGCAGTCTGCAAAGAATTTACCAACTTAATACAAGGTGAAACGACGAACTGCAAAACTGCATGAACTGCATCTGCAAAAAGCTACCTGCTCAGTGAATTCTATGACCAGGGGCAGCTGGTTGGCCTTGATGAAGCTCAGGAGATTCTCCTTGTTCATTTCCCCATCAAAGTTGTTCCGGCCCTCATCAAACTATGAAGGGAAACAAAGTTAGGGCAGAGCTTCCACAAACAGATGGCCAAACTCTGTAAAGATAAAAGGAAATACGTGGTTGATATCGTCGGAAGGTTCTGTTGCAGAAAGTCACTCCCAAAGTGCTCGCAGTACTGACATCGGCGTTTAGCCAGAAGGCCGTAATGTGTGAATATAACAGGGGGCTGATCAGAAATGCTGACACTGACCTGGAGAGAAACTATTCTGAAGGGCACAGCTGTTAAACGTTGCGGCTATTTACTGGCAGACCAGGGCATGCTGTGTCAAACAGAAGGCCGGCAGTCTAGACATGGGATACATTTAACTGAAGTTCTTAAAACCAGCGATAAAACCATTAACACTGTTCAGGTTAAGTTAAAAGGGTAGCACTTAGACAGCATTTCCAGCACCACGTTATTACAGCATCACACTGCCTTACATCGCACCCTTGTGCACACGCCCACCTGAGTACATGGGCCTGTCCAATCAGGTTTGATTACACTGTCCAGGTCCTGCCGCAAGCTACCAAGACCATTAATAATATGAGCGCCTGGCCTTTCAGCAATCACAACATTGATCTTTATCTAGAAAGAAATGACCATCCATAAAATAACCATTCTGCTCCCAAGTGACAACAATAATCACAACCCAAAATGGACAAATTTCACCTTGAGTGCCCACACAGGGAAGAGCTCTCGTGTGTGGCTATATAAAAAAAAAAAAACCACATCCAACACGTCTGGAAAATGCTAGAAACCGGCTGGACATCTCAAACTAGAGCCCAGCGAACAGGGCAAATCAGACGTTAAAGCACATTTTTCCTTTGAGACAGTCACCAGTGAGTTTTCTTGAATCACATATCAAAGTACAAGAGCCAGGAAGTGCAGCCCAGGTGTCATGACAACCCTGTCCTGTGGAGGGAGGCCACAGGAGAGGGCCATGTCCCCAATAAGTAAAACGGGAAGAGGCATTCCCTCGGCACTCAACCTGCCTATATTAGCAGCCGTCAATGAGACAGAACCTAAACATGGGAAAAGATTCCACCATGCTTACAAAATAAATGTGGGAGAATTCCCTGTGGTGCTTTCCAGGATATTTACCAGGTTATTAAGCAGGATAAGTCCATTCTGTAAGTTTCTCCATCAACCTGTACATGGCCGTTGAAAAGTTCTGGTACACAAATACTATGACAGACACACACGAAAAGGTCTGTTGCTAGGGATGTGTGAACTTCCAAAACAGGCAACACCAGGCAGAATAGAGACAGTGGCCTTTAACGGACACCAGTCAGGCGTTACCTTCTTGAAGAGCACGACGCCATCATTGGAGAGCTCAAACTTGGAGAAGAGGGCATCTTCTGAGGTAATGCCAAAGGGAATGTCATCTACAGCTTCAGCAGCCTTCAGGAAGGCCTTGGCGCCTTCAGACTCTGCATCCTAGTCAACCGAAACAAACAAAAACTTTATTTTCCTCTTCATTAATTTTGCAAGAATGGTTTTCTATCCAGTTTCTCAACTCTGAAATCATCCCTCTGCAAACTTAAAATGAAGCACTATCAAACAGCATACAATTCTAATGGGGTGACGAGACTCTTCCTTGGGTCTAGGCTAAGGTTCCAGTAGAACCAGCCAGCCAACGACTCCTCATTCAGTAGGGGAACACAGGCTGACCTTGAAGAAGCCGATCACCACGACTTCATTGTCCGCTATCAGAGACTCTGCCAGGGTGACATCAGCGAGGATGGTGGCGGCAGGACCCGTGCGTTTCTTCAGCCAGCTCACAATGTCATCAGCCTGTCTGCCGGCTGGGAGAGGGTGATGAGGATGGACACTTTTTATGCGACGGACAGGTGCTTCACTACCTTATCCATCAATTCTACCACAGAGCATTGAGTGCTGCATATAAATCATCTAGCTCAGGGAACCAAACATTAAATTCCAGCAGTACATTTAAAAACACAAACAAAAAAAATTAAGCTACTTCGACAGTCCGTATGCATCGGGTTGCATGAATGACTGCCACATAAGAACAGGAAGCCATCACGAAACAGCCCGGTAACTATAAGACCATAAATCTGCAAAACGAGGGGACGAGGCACATATTTTAAGACCAGTCTTGAGGAACCTGGCAGCTGTTCAGGACCTTCCCACAGATCCCTCCTCCCCACACGCACATGAGCAGAAGTCAACGTGAGGAGCTGCACATCACGGAGCTGGCTGGGGACGCCTCAGCTCCAGCCGCATGGCCGGCCAGCCAGAATGAATGAAACAAACGTCGACCCACAAACAAAAGCCACTGCAGACAGGGGGCGCCAGCATGTGCATCAAATCTAACAAACGTATTACTGCCCTTTGAGGAAAAACAGCAAGTTACTTTTTTCAACGGAATAAATGGAAACTTTATACAAAAGCAAATATCTAACAGAATAAAAGAACAAACAATGTTATAAAGCATGCTGGTACAGGTATGAGACTACCAGTTAAATAATTCGACTGATTTTAAAAGACTTACCAGAATATTCTTTGGGGGACTGTTTCTCTCCCCCTTTAAAGAACTTTATGGTGGGGTATCCCCGCACGCCAAACTCCTGTGCCAGTTCAGTCTCCTCAGTGGCATCGACCTTGGCCAGCCGGATGTTGGAGCCTTCCGCCTTCAGAGAGCCGGCCGCTTTGGCGTACTCTGGGGCCAATGCCTTGCAGTGGCCACACCAGGGGGCATCTAAGAGAGGACCAGCACAGAAAGGCCGTCAATGCAGGGGCAATGCAGAGATCAAGCAGCTCCACTGGACATAACCCTGAAGCATTACAGCAGATCATTTCGTCCACGACTATAAACTTTTGAATTTGTGGATTTTGAAAATAAAACGTGTGCATTCAGCCAGTCTCACGGGCATCACTGTTCTGGGGGGTATAGAACAAACGGGTAAATTCCCAAACATGCCGAATCAGCAAGCATCTATTCAGTGATGCAGGAAATGTCAGCTCTTCGGGTTCATTACAAAAATCTTTCCACATTATTAAATTTTCAGTCAATAATAAGAGGTGCCCACACACCAAAAGTGGATTATGCTTTGCAACGTGGTACGATATCTCAATGGTCACAAATCAGCACTGCCAAATCAGCAAGTCCAATGTTCACTTCCCCGTAGATTAATATTTAGTCATAGAAAAGTTTGCAGAAAACTTCTGTTAACGAGAAAATCTATGCAAAGCGAAGGGACGAGGCGCGGGTCAGATCAGACCTAAAACAGATCCACTTCCACTCTACAATTGCCATACGTGGGGGAACTCACGTCCCACAAAACTTTGGTGGTGGGGGGGGTGGGTAGTTATCGCAGATCTAGAAGTACACGTCAACCTACCATTCCACCGACGGTCCCGCCCGTCTCGCAAACACGGAGAGCAAACAGCGCTTCTGCCCGCCCCTCCCGGGGAGCTCATTGGGGGACCGGAACCGCGGAGCTCTTTGACTGGCCGTCGGACCAGTCAGCTTCCCCCAGATTTAGCGCTGACCGTGTCCGGCGGAGGCATCGCTGGATGCCCCATGAAACCGACAAAATGGAGCGGGGCGGATTTTTCCAGTGAAGTCCGAGCACCGAACAGCCAGACGCGAAACCTGCACGACTCTTTATAAGCAGCGCTGGCGAACTGCATCCGCAATGGGGCTCTTGGCCTGAAATACCAGGAATCTAAATGAGGATCAATGCACCTACAGTTTCACCATGTTGTTAAAAGAGGAAATATAGCAAAATAGCAAAAGGTGTTCAGCGAGGACTAAACACTTCTGTCTTAGGGGCTTGCCGGAGTGATCCGATCACACACATTTACAGTAGCTATGGGGGGAATGGCCGGGGCATTAAAAGAGCAGTACATCAAACATGATAAGGTTAGACAAAACAAACGTGTCTGTAAAGTATGCATCTCTCTTAAAATGATCTGATCAACGATTCAAGAGAATTAATCTACATGTCACTCGAGTTCAGACTGAACAACACTACCAAAATATCCACGTATATTGTAGAGTCATCACAAATGGGATATCTAATAAATAGTAAGCTTCAGTATAAAGATATATTAAGAAAGTCTCAGAAAATAACTCTGAATTAGAGACGAGCACGGACATGTATTCGGCTGGACAGCTCCGAAGTTTATTTATACATTTGCCAGTTAGTTATAACGCCTTCACTGTCAATGTCAAATGTCTACACGGTCCCCAGTCGCCAGGCAGACACTGTTCAGAGAGAGTTCAAGTGCATGGAGGGATGCAATCAGCACAAAGCAATCTGAACTTCAGTAAACTCATGTAGCTACCGCGATTCCGGCTCAGCTTCAGTGAGGTGAAGCGCCAGGCTACCGCGCTCCTTCATCAATACGAACGAAGCGAGCCGCCAGTCACAAGCACCGCGCACATCACCGTCAGCCAAAGCGCTACTTACAAAACTCAACAAGTAAGTTTGGGTGAGCTTTCAGGGCCTCGTCGAAGTTACTTTTCTTCAAGACCAGGACGTCATCCTCTTCGGCGATTTCAGCCCTGCTAGCCACGGCCAGAGTACACAAAATTAAAATCTTATACATACTTCCACCGATCTTGGATGACTCAAAAAAAGGAGAGACCCGGAGATCACAGACGATGCGAGCTACACACGAACAAGGGAGATGCTAAGGGAAGCCGCTTAGCTGCGGGATTTCGCTTATTTCGCTTGGTTGGAGCGCCTCTATTTTGTGTCTGCCGCTACTAACGTGGCACTGCGCGCAGGAACCGGAGAGGCCGGGCGCACTGCGCATGCGCTTTTATCAGCCACTACGCCGTTCGTGTTGAATTGTGACTGGACCGCAGCACAAGGCACCTGGAAGTAAATGGAACTGCTTCGTGTTTGTCGGGTTCCTGCTTGTGCTTGGCAACCAGGAACCGTCCACGACTTTTTTTTAGGATGCTGGCCTTACATACTCGTAAGAGAGATATTGATGTGCCGGAAACAAGCCCCTAAAAAGTAGAGTAGAGCGTGAATTTTAACGGCAGTACATTAATGGGCTCTATAATGTAACGTTCATCTAGGAATACGAATAGTCCCTTGATTTTATCTATGCATTCACTGCTTGGTATTTCTTTTTTTTTAATCAAAGTAGTATTTTTCCGTAGTAGAAGCATTTAAATTTCTGCATTACGTTTCATATCTGTATCGCATCTGGACTGTAGTACAATGCCCTCGCCGAATCAAAGGACACGTCATTCAGCCTCATTAAAATGAACAGGAGAGCAAGTATGACAGGCTATTGTGACATTCACTAGAACAAACAAACCTTTACTTAACTGTGGCTATACTTAGTAAGGCTTAAATACATTTTCTTATTTTACTAACTGTTAACATCCATAAAAACTACTTAAGGGCGAAGACTGTTCCGGGAAATATTTTTCTAGATTGCTTTGACACATTTCATGAAACGTACAAAACAAGACTATAAGAGCATTTCTCAAACCAGTTCATACGTATAGTATAACACTATGGTTTGGCTGCAAAAGCCTGTAACTTACCCAAAACAATTAGCTCATGTCTCAAAATATAATAATTCTTCCAATGAATTAGTGCCTCCAAAATGAAAAGTACAATCAGCATTGTTTCAGCCATGAGCGTCAAAATGCTTAGATATATTGTCAACATGTCAGTGTAAGTATGCTCTCAAGCTCCACAATTTTGAATGATAGTCGGTTACCATTTTCTCATTGCCACTGACTGATAATTTTTCTTTAGAAAACTGATGATTTTCCATGTCAAAGACATCTATTTCAGTACTGCAAGGCTCTGCAGTACACTGCAATGTTGTATCACTGCAATTTATGGAATGTATTTTGAAATGATTTTGAAAGCTTGGTTAACTGTTTTGCGGGAGGTGTCTAACATGATGATCACATACATATATAGTTTTGGGTGTAAAATTATTACAATGGGAAACTACATAAAATCTATTTTGAACAACAAGATTAAAGCAAATGAAAATTGCACAGAATCATTTCCATATATGACCTGAAACATTTGCAAATTTGTGTGAAACAATGGGAAATTATGTTCTGCTGTGCAGAAGTGACATTGCGATTTAGGGATTACACTTTTGTCTTGCAAATGTTCATTGTCATTTGAGAAATGCTTCAAAGCAATTGAGAAAAACTAAGAGAGGATGCAGGCCCAAGTCCAAGGCGAAATTCTGACATAGGCACATCGGCAGTCATTCATCATCAATGAGTCGAGCTTGGCTGCTTCCTTTACACACTGACAGGGATAAACTGGGAAAATGTCAGTGAAGGGCAATGTTTTCTTCAGCCATGGGGGCACCATTTATCTAATTTAGGATCATCTAGAGCCTAACAGCCAACAAAGTGGACAGGTTGCCCCCCATGCTCCCCCCTGAGCCTATCAGTGCCCAGATGTATCTACTGTTGATGGTGCAGACATTGATAGTGCTAGTTATGGTCAGTGCTATTTCTGTGATGTTTTGTAATGGTATGTAGCAATATAGCCTACCAATGATATGGTTAAAGCCACCTAGATGCATGTGAGAAGAAAGAGAAAACTAGACAATACCTAATTAATAAGCACACACAACAGGAGTGGGGTGGCATGGTGGTGCAGTGGTTATCACTGTTTCCTCACACCTCTGGGACCTGGGTTTGAGTCTCTGCCTGGGTTGCGTGTGTGGAGTTTGCATGTTCTCCCCGTCTTGTTTTGGGGTTTCCTCTGGGCACTCCGGTCCCCCCCCCCCCCCAAGTCCGAAAACATGCTGAGGCTAATTGGAGTTTGTGTGTGTGTGACTGTGCCCTGCAATGGGCTGGCCCCCGCTCCCCGTCCAGGGTTGTTCCCTGCCTCGTGCCCGTTGCTTCCGGGATAGACTCCGGACCCCCCGCGACCCAGTAGGATGAGCAGGTTGGAAAATGGATGGATGGACAGGAGTGTGAATTATTTAAAGTTATGGTAGGTCGGATCACCTTCAGTGTTCTAATCTGTTAAATGACGGACAGTCTTCAGATTTTTCTGTCAATTGTCAATATTAAGTCAATGACTTAATGAAAATATTTGGTCAACACGACCTCAGATGCGTGTGTCCCTTCTGATAGATTGGTGCCCCCCCCCCATCCTCTTTGCTGGCTGGGGCAGCAAAGTATAAATAACTAGAAGGGTGGATTGATTCAGTTTGTGAAACCCATGAAAAAGTGCTGACAGATAAGGATGTGGATTTGTAACATATGTACATTTACATATGACAGCGTTTTGAAATTAGTCAAAGTCACTTTTACCCAAGCAGTTGATAATGCGTAGCTTCAGTCACAGAGAGAGACGTGAGGGGGAAGTGGCAGTGGACATCACACATTTCCTTGTGACAGTTGAAACGCCCATTCAGCAGCCTCTGGGTGTTGTTAGATACCGTTTAATAAAACTCATAAGCTCAATTGGTCATTACCGTTATTACATTCATTTTCATATTTTGCAGATGCTTTCATGCAAAGCGACATATAAGTGAGGCAAATAGCGCATACAGCATACAGCTGTCAAGCTAGCTCGGCTCAGCTTCGGATGAATGCCCAAGTACAACTGTAAGCAGTACTGGAGCAGGAGATACACAACAACTTCTAAAAAAGCAGCAAATCTAATAAGACTCTTCAATGACCAATGGTTATTCTCTATTATTTTCTCAAAATATAACGATAGTCTTAGAGAGTAAATAGAAGATTTTTAAAGCAGTCTCTTGAACGTATATACACAGTGCATTCTATTTGGGTAACAGTTGACAGACACATTCACACCCCAGTACAAAACACAAACACACCAGCACTCAACAACACATCCCTAAATAATCCAGCCATCTCTGCAGCTTCATCTTGTGGGGGTATGATGGGGCAGCCCCTGATTGGCCAACAGCTAATGGCACAGCCTTCTACTAATACAAGAAATATGTTTTCACCATTTATGGAAATCTGACTACTGACAGTTATAGCAATTCTAAATACTTCTATATAGAGTTAATGAGCGAATGACACAAATCATATTATATTATAATGAAACTGCAATACTACAATCCCCCTCTAGTTGACAGTTCTCACACAAACACATCACCATAAAATTTGTTAACTAATGCTCACATTTTAGAAATGAAGGCTAGGCCAGCTGCGCTGCTCAGTGCTATGTACTTCATAATGTTAAGCTCTACCTAAATGGGACAACTGAGCAGTTGAGACAAGTGAAGCCAACTACAAAAATGCTGCACTTTTCAGGTACTGCGGATGGGTGAAATGCGGGAAACATCATGTGACAGAAAACTTTAACTCTGAAGAGACTTTATCATGATTACAGATACTACTAAAAGGTGATTCATATTAGGCTGAATGCCGATCAGCAGTATGAGTTTTCACAGCAACGTAAGGCAGTTAACAACCCCAAGGAGGTCAAACTGCACATCGATCACAAAACTGCAAAACTTTAATGTGTCAAAGTGGACAGTCTCATCATAACAGCAAAGTGCACGAGTCTAAGCTCACCAATAGGGACAGACTCAACAGGCGAAACTTCACAAAGATGCAGGATTAAAAATGAACATATGACTCAATCAACAGTTCTTCAAGCCAGCATCAGCAAAAGCTGTGTATATCGTGACCTCCTCAAAATGCGATTTGTGGGCTTCTTATATTCAAGGCCAAGGCACCAAGGCATGTGCTGCATAAGGAGCACAAATCCTGAGCAATATGGTCTGCTGAGTCATGCCTCACCCCTTTCCTGCATCCACACAGGATTACAGTCACTGAAAGCCAGAGAACGCCTTCATACGAGGAGCCTGTGGCGCGATGGGCAGTCATCTCTTGGAGGTCAGTATGTCTGGTTATGACTGTTCTGCATGGTCAAATAACAGCTTAGGAATGAGGGCATTTCACAGGACTATGTGGAGCCTTTAGTGCATATTGTAAGGTGATAAGGCCCCCCGCGCCCCCCCCAGACACACACCCACAACCACACACACACACACACACACCCCCATAAGCAAAGTGAAAAGGGGCTTTTTTTAAGCCCCAATGAAGGCAGAGGACATGGAGGGGCTCCTCTGTTCACCAGATCTATATAGACGTATTAAGAGTCTAATAGCCCACTTTTAAGGACTTTTTCTGACTGAAGCTGTTCTGAAGGCAAACAGCATACCTACACTATATTAGGTCAATCATATTAATATATTGTAGGGCATATCTCTTATTTTGTGCATTCCCTGTATATATTATTTAAAGCAATTTCAGGGGTTTACTGGTTGACACTTATTTTTAAACTATAATTTGTAGCACTATACTGATACTTGCACTAAAATTACTGTGCTGTTCAGAAAAGGCAGGAAACCACTTAAAATTCCCACGGTACAATAGTTCAGACCATGGAGCTTTCAGAGCACTGCATGACTGTTATCAACATACTCTCAACTGCAGAGATAAACTGACATTTCTAAAACTTAACTGCAATAAATTGTCTCCCCAATGCTTGAGGGAACAATACTTTATGAAAGCATTTTCTCATGACCCACTTTTTGCTGTATATGCCACATATTACTGTTTGCAACACATCCTAGTAATAATTCGGCTTTCCAGGCTCATTGGTATTCAGCGGTTTTCTGCGCCCTCATTTTTTTACAAATAGCATGGATGGGTGTGTCCATATTTGGCAGCAGTAAGCTATGACCTTGGGTCCCCACGCCTTGATGCCCCTCCATGGTCTAACCTCATTTTTAAAATCTTTTTTGGTCTCATCATTCCAAGTCCTGGGTTTTGTGTTTATGGATGTTTCATGTTAGCAAGCTAACCACCAGAGCTTCTCTCAAGCTGGTATATAGGAATTAGCCTTACTAGCTTCCACAGCAGTGTTGGCACCTGTGCCCCCCCGTCAAAAAAAAAAAAAAAGAATCAGTAATGGGCCTGGCCATCAGATTTTTTCTGACGCTGACACTGATCCACAGCCAAAACGGATCATTCTTTCAAAAGTGCTGCGCTTTAAAAGTCACTATCAGGAATGACCACTATGTGGCAGAATTGAGTGGTTAATATTATGGCTGCTATGGGGAAGATTACATCCACAAAGCCACAAAGCCAGTGTCCAGGTCCACAGCACAGGACTATGCACATGTCTCCAGGAGAGCCACACACAAGCTTTGAAGGGGCTCTGTTGATTAGTATGTACTTGGCCATCATTTACAGGGAAAGTAATAACTGTGCTGTTGCTAGGGAGACACTGGAAGCGGCACAGGCCAGTGGAAACATGCTAAGATGCACGTATCTGTAGTACGCTTCACATGGGGCAAGGGCTCCTGCCACGTGAGGGATGACCAGGGGCATTGCGGACGGCAGGAAGGGGGGGGGGGAGCTGGCTCCATAAGGATCCTGTGACAGAAATGGTGTGGAGGAGATTCTGAGGAACGAGTCATTAGCAGCCAGCTGGCAAATAGAGGCACCTCATCACACCTGCTGATGTCTGTCTGCTGGGTCAGCTCCGCTAAGAGCCAAAAAATCACGGCGATGTTGCCGCATGATCTGCCCTTCACACGTGCCTCACACACAGATGGGTTTCTGGATGTAAGGTTACAGCAACTAGTCCAGTTCCTCCTAATGTAAGAATTCCATGACGATAATGCAAATGCAGCTGGTATGAAAAAACCAGGCAAACAAATGGCAAAAAATCTAATAGATTTTTGACCTGATTATAACACAGATGACCAACTGTCCACGGTAATGGGGAATGGATGATATGACAGCTGCAGTCTGCAAGTGATCCCCTTAAACGTGTCAGACAAAAGTTAGGCCCTGATTAAGCTTTAGTCACATTTCAATTTCAAATGTCCCCCCAGCTCCTTTCCTCTTGTGTACCACAATGTTCTGCAAAACATTGCGAATAAAAATTATTCTGGCAGAGAAATAACAGTGTTCCAAATTACAGTATTATGCAAATGACACATCAGTAGAATTTAATCAAAATAAACATTTAATTTTTAGTTTGTTTCTTAGTTCTTTCTGAGTTTTTGCCTGTTTTATTCTTCGTGTCATTTTAAATGACTGTTGTCAAGACCAGAGAGGTTTGTGAATTAGCTTGTCAGCTGATCTTCACTAAAGGGAAATCTACTTTACGAGAGTGTTCCACATTATTAAGCACACCAAAGTTCTCATGTAGTATGGGGAAGGAGAAAGACCTTTCTGAAGCTGAAGAGCGTGAAATAGTGCAATGCCTTGAAAAGGCATGATAACAAATGATATTTCACAAAAACTGACAAGAGATCATTGAACTGTTAAATGGTTTGCGAGTGATTCAGAGCACAAACAGATTTGTTCAGATGAAGGCAGGTTGAGGAAAGTTTCAGCCAGACAGATTTGCAGCTCAAAGAACATTGTTATGCAGCAAAGAGGTATTAGAACCTCTGAAGTTCCAAAAGCCATTTGATGCAGCATCCTGCAGAGGCTTACAGACCAACAAGTTTTTATTTTGACCTCCCCTAACAACAGCTCACAAGGAGAATCATTTGGATTGGGCTAAAAAATACATTAAGACAAATTTCCAAGCTATTTTATTCACAGATGAATGCTGTACACCACTGCACGGTCCAGATGGATGGAGTTCAGGGTGGTCGGTGAATGGCCACAATGTTCCAACTAGATGTCAGCACGGAGGTGGGGGAGTAATAATTTGGGCTGGATTATTGGAGAATAAGATGGCAAGTCCCTTTAGGGATATATTCCTCAAAATATGTGGAGTTCCTTACTGACTATCTCCTGCCAGGGTACGAAACGAAGATCCATGCATTCGAGAAAAAAACAACTTCATGCAGAACAATGCAGCAGTGCATGCTGCAAAAAATACCATTGACTCTTAGGGTGTTATGGGGATAAAACAAGAAAATCATCATGGTGTGGCCCCCATCACCCCCTGACCTCAACCCTACTGAGAACCGGGGGAGAGGAATCAAAGTTGATGTTCTCAGATGAAATATAGACAGAAAATACACATGGCCTTACAAGTTCAATGAATAAAAGTCATATTAAAGTAGGGCTCCGGTATTAATATGTAATTTTGCCTGTAATTTTTTATTTAAATTGTGTTTAATATTCGTAAAAGGGCCTCGTCGTATAACAAATGCAAACAATTTTTGTTTCATGCTCATTCTCACCTACTTTCTATTACCAAACTTAATTTTGCATAATTTGGAACAATCTGTGGTTTTTCTGTAAAACATTAAAAATAGCTATTGTCACTATCAGTGTCACGTACCGCGTCGTCCGTCTTGTTCCAGCCCTTCGTATGACACGCCCTCCTTGTTACCTCGTGTGATTGCC